>SZWC01003435.1:116038-146104 GCA_023375785.1 Penium margaritaceum
ACACACACACACACACACACACACACACACGCACACACACACACACACACACACACACACACAAACACACACACACACACACACACACACACACACACACACACACACACACACACACACACACACACACACACACACACACACACACACACACACACACAAACACACGCACACACACAAACATGCACACATGTATATGTGTGTGTACATGTATGTATATGAGTACAAACACGAATGAGTCTTACTTTTGGTCTTTGGTGTTCAGGTCAAGCGACGCGTGCCATATTGCTATGTGAGAGTTTTCTTTGAGCAGCCCTCTTGAAAAACAGAGGGGTTTTTTAGAACATCAACGCTTATTAATAAAAACCCAGCAACATCAAGAAGCTGAGAAACGAGTATTGAAGGATCAATATGGTTTTTCACACGCTTTTTGACACTTCTAGACATTGGTCAACCCTATCAGAATCAATTGGAACAAACCACAAGAGGTTGGCACAGTTTGTTAAAACTCAGACGGATGATCGTTGTAAAAACCCAGAGGTCATCGCACAGTGGACTATTAATGTGAAAAAATGCCCATGTGTGGAGTTGAGAAACTTGTGTAAATCAGGGATGTAATACCGTGATGCTAGCTCGGTGCACATCATGGAGTTCTATGGTTTAAGTCACGACCGAGTGGTCGCAGTCATCTGCACACACCGAAAAAAACAGCTCACATTGCAACACAAACGCCATTGTTCATTGCTAGCAAGCAGATGTAAGTTGCGTAGCAACTTACATCTGCTTAAGAAAACTTAGAAAACTGAGATTATACAGCAACTTGCACTTAAATGCAGCTGTAGTTTAATGAAAAGTGCCGGAACTATCAAGCACACATATAACAGTGTGGAAACAAGAATGAGGCATATTCGGGATCGTCAATGTTGGATCAAGAAATGCGTGAAAAGCTGCATTGTGAAGCCACGTTGTCAGGGCTTTGGAGAATATTGAGGTGCTTCTTTATAGGTCCCAGATCCATGTAGCAGTCAATAAAAGATTGTTGAAAGATTGATACTGTTTGCAATAGTGTTTTTGTTCTCAAGAAGCTGGTTGAACCTTTCAGAACCATGTGCAATGGAACACCAAAGGTTGTGGCAGTTGGCCAAAGTTCCCGCTGCTGAATGGTGTAGAAATCCGAAGGTCGTCATACGGAGAGTCATGACGGTAAAGACAGAAATGCCCATGCATGAAGTTTTGGGACTTGTATATGTCAGGGACATAACACTTTATTCTTTTGGATGTGGTCCAGGGTTTGGCTTGATGTTGCATGGCATGCCATGCTGATCTACCGTACCCCATGTTTAGTTGATTTCTTCTGTTGAGAAGGGTAAGTATTTTGAGTTTTTCATTAGAGGAGAGATGGGATTTCTTCTGAGATTCCTGATTAATTCATCATACTATTTCCTTATCGTGGGTATTTTGGAAAAGTAGAAACGAGCTGGAATGTAGACACGGGCAGTGATCATACATCCATGGAATTCTCAATACATCTTCCATATGCATGGTTTTAGAATGAAGATGTCACATCCGAACACCAAAACCGTAACAACAATCTAGTACTTCAAACATTACACATGGTATACATCAGTGCTTTGGATTAACACCAGTATGACTACCGGATACATCTTCAAAAACATTGTATAGCTATTCGAAGAACTTAAAACTCGCCACGAGTGGATGGTGCCCACCATCATATACTATTAGATTTTCTCTGATGGTGAGATTTTTATCAAACTTCACTCAGATAGTTTGTCCGCTGTGCACCGACAATGATATGTAGTCGGTTTTGATCACTGGCCGTCGATGAGTATTGTAGTGGCTGTATATTGCATCTGGCTGGCTCCATTTCATATGCGAGGCACTTGCCTTCTGCCATCCACACGCGCACAAATGGGGATTGTTTTTGGGCTGCTGTGGTCTCCGATACACTGTTTCATTTGTGGGCGGATGTGAACATGGATCTCATTTTTCATGAAGTGTCAATGAAAGTTTTTTTTTTGGTCTAAAAGCAATTTACATGATTTGGGCATGGCCCCAGATTACATACCATACTTCCTGATGATTTTGTTTCAGAAAATGATTTTTGGGGTGTGATCTTAACTCGCCCTCCTTTGTAACCAATAAATGGTTTTTATTTAGGGAGAAATTAGGCTGGACCGTTGTGGGATTTTGTCTTTTTTCCCCTATTTTTCTTGCAAGAAGCCTGGCTCAACATCCAGCGAGCGCACGTTCAGAGAGATTTGAAACTCTGAATTTACGAAGGGATCCACAACAACAGTCGACAATTGCGCGCTGACCGTTGCATCTGTGCCAAACAGCTGGAAACACAGTTGGAATTGCTCCGTTGATGCGTCATGCAGCCTAAAGGTGTCACACGTCTACCATGGCTTGCTGACATTTACGGGACAAACCTACACCATGGCGACCCTCACCTTGTTCTTCGACAAAATCTCGCCGGAGGAGCACCACGAGTGCATACCCATGACCGCAAATGATGGCCACGCCCCGCATGAGAGCATCCACGAGCGTCTCCCTCGCTGCAAGGGAAGACACATCGTGTTTAGCGATGATGAGTCCGACGAAAAACCTGATGAGGTTGATGCTGATGCGGCACCCGCCCCCATCAAAGCTTCCCCCTCAAGTGCAGCAGCATGCAGCAATGCTGGAAGTGGCATTCTTGAAGACAAGCATGGAGCAGTCAAATGCGCCGCGTTTGAAGCTCTGCTCGACGAGCTCCAGGACGACAAGGTTGCCGACGAGGCAGCAATCGTTGCTGACGCCATCACCAACACTTTGCAGAAAGCGGTGAATGAGAACACAGAGAAAGACGTGGATAAGAACCCCCTTGTGCCTTGCAAAGATGAAAACCCAGGAGTCCATCATGGATCGTAAGGACAAGGCATGTAGCATTCTTTCAACGTTATGTATAGAGGTAAACCACTTTTTTTTTCACTGCAAATTTCCCCCTTTTCTTACACATCCTTCAACTCAATAATCATTCATTGATTTCCTTTAACAGCTTATGTGTATGGACCTTGACCAGTTGGCACAATCATCATCTCATACAGGGACGAAGGCCTCTTGAACAAAATGGGGAAGAAAATCCCAAGAGCCTTCCATAGCCATTATGCCTTCCCCTTGTGCAAGAACGTGCAACAGAGGTATGGAAAACAGACAGGCTACTGGTTCTGGTGCCTGGCCCACGATCTGACAGATTCTGAATGGTAGTCATGCAAAGATTCAATGCAGTGCGTGAGCCCTAGTGCTGTCATCATGCTCCTTCGCACAAACGGGGAGGGGAGATACCACAGGAGCAGTGGGCCAGTCTTTTTTCTCCCATTGGATGCGGTGGCTACACCACCTCCAATACCACAGAGTCATTGGACGCACACATCCTTGAGATGTGAAAAATGTTCCTGTCCTATTACTTTGTTGCACTGTACACCTGGGTGTAGTTCTTGCTTGCAGAGCGCCACAAATTCAGCAAGCTAGTCTTTGGGAATTTTTCGCCTACACCTGAGAAAATTATGCTTGACTTGTCTCAAAACGGTGTAGACTATGACATGGAAGAGGAGTGTTTCTACCCAGCGATCATGATGGGCCCCAGCAAGAGATTACACGAGGTGAACGTGCAAGAACGGAAATATAGCTGTGGGAATTGGAATGAGTGGAGGTAGTCTTGTGTGCATCCCTGCACTATCTTTATTAACAAAGGCGAGAACCCGCTATGCAACGTGGGCTTCATCCAGATGGTGTCCAGCTGGACATAAGACCATCTTGTACCGAGTATCAGCACGATACATCTCAGGCAACCTCAACATATGAAATGGGCACAACCAGGTCCTAATCATGGATGTAATCAGGTCCCAAGCATGGTCCTCATCCCAAAAGAGGAGGATGAGGACCACTATGATGACATGAGGATGTTGCATGATTGGGAATTTTGAGAAGGCACAAACAGTCCAAGAGGCCGTGCAATTCGATGTAGCCTGGGACGATGAGCTTGAAAAAAATGGACGAAGACACAAACGTGTGAACACTAAGATAGTCATGCTATTGTTTTTGTACTTCTTTCATTCAAAACTACGTGTAATTTGTTCGACATATTGTCAGCTTCATCTGGTTGTGATTTGACACCTTGTTTGTAGATTTTGCCCGTGTGTCTGTGAAGCAACCTCCATGCACATCTGTGGATGGAGGTTGCTTCGCAGACACCCGGGCAAAACAACATGCGGCCCACATCATAGGGGACAGGTTACCATGGAGCACTTACAAGAAGAGGGGCCGGATTCAAAATCAAGTGACGTAGAAGACGGAGTGTCCGCTGGTCTTTATGCATTATTTGTCCTGCATTTTCAGTTGTCACGTTGTTAAATGGATGTACAGAAGATTTCATACAAAAAAGTCCTCAGATTTTCATCTGCTATGGATATGTTCCATAATTTGAAGAAGTACTATGCGTAGAATACCCAATCAAGAGGCAGCTCTAGTATAAATCAGCATGTATGCAGTCATTCTCCCTTTCATGTCTCCATTGTATTGGTGAACCACCTTAGATGTGCAATTGTTGTGTACAACCACCGAACACTTATACACATGGAATGGAACACATGTAGTATTCACTTTGACAGCACATTGTGGCTGCATTTCTTTCTGGAGTCTGCACCATGCATGCGTTTTTTAAAGGTATAGCCTACTGGTGATTATGCTCATGTGACAAAGGTTTAATAATGTGCCTGCCTTCAATGAGAGGTAATATCTGAGAGGTCAAGTATGCATGGAAAAAGACATGGACATAGAAGGTGACAGTTTCCATAACACCAACAACAACGTCAGCTGTGTTGATTGTGTTGAAGACTTTGACATTTCACATCCCCCCGAATGCTGCCAACCAGGGAAGTTGTGCATGCTTGTGAGATCAAAACCTGGATTTGTTCTATTCCTATGCCAATAGAGAGTGAAGAGTCAGTGGACTTCCTTGACGACTCCTTACATTTCATTTTTTGCATCCTAAAACATTGAAATCTTTACATGCATGCATTTTAAGATTACAATGCAGACTCCTTGTCCTGTTTGCATGTAAGAAATATGTAGCATATGGAATGAGAATTGGAAAATTAGTTCAAATACCAAAGTTTATACATTATACGATACAATTTTGACTACAAGAAAAAAATCTCATATACATGCATGCGTTACCCTACTGCCTGATGATTTCATTATTGAACACTTATTGAGAAACGATGATTTCTTTTATTTGGCTACAATGTGAAATTTTGGGGGGCTAAAACGAATACAGTTTGATAATTGCTGTCATGTCACTTAACGTGTTCGAAGGTTGGGTATTCTAGGCTTTGTGATCAGGGTTCTGCATCAATTTTACACTGTTTTGCTCATGTTCAGTGATTTGGTCTGGTTCTGAACACCGTGACGTGCACGTCATGTGGCCAAACATCGTGTGTGCGTGACACACACACACACACACACACACACACACACACACACACACACACACACACACACACACACACACACAGATGCACAGAGAGAGAGAGAGGGAGAGAGAGAGAGAGAGAGAGAGAGAGAGAGAGAGAGGAGAGGAGAGAGAGAGAGAGATAGGGTACAAAGATAGACACACTTGTTAAAACATTAGAGTAAACAACTACACAACAACGTCCTTGTCCTTGAATCCCTGCATCTCTGGCTCGATGATGAAAGTCAAGTAGTCCGCGGATGCCACGGACGCAAATGCGGGGTTACACACCTTGGTGAGCCCGTGTGGCACCATGCGTTGCGGACAAACTTGCTGTTCACAGCCATACGACCCCATCCATGTGCCCTCTAGCCTATGGCAGCGTCCTTGAGGTGGTGCATGCCGAGGTTAACGGTGTCGCTCTCGGACTGCCGCTCTCCAACCCACGAACTATATGCAGTGGACCCTTCTGCCTTGAACGGACGTTGCAGCCCCACGTCCGTCGGCTGCAGCTGCGAGGTACACCCTGCGGGGATACACAGGAGCACTACCCAAGAAAACCGTTCTCTTACCATGATCGAAACGATTCTACTACATGGGGTCACCATGCATCTAGAATGAGGAGTAGTCGAGCATGGTCGGGGAAAAGATGTTCTTCCTTGCATTTGGAGATGAAGTATGGCTCCAAGATCATGTGGAACCGCTCTTTTGTGGTCTCCACACTTGCCCAGTGATTGGACATGTGCGTTAAGTGCCACCCGAGGTGGCAAAGTGCATGCTTGCTGTGCTCGTCGCGTGATGGCAGGCACTTGTCTTGCCCGTCCAGATGAGTTGCAGGGGAAGCATCTCCCCATCAAGGGAAGAAGCGATGACTACAGTCACCTGCCTCTTGTCCTCCTTGCCACACACACGCACCTCCTGCAAATCTTTTGGAGCGTACGTGTAGTGCGGGGCGGGGACCAGATGGACTCCGGTGTGGTCCGCATTCACAACCATGAAGTCGTGGACGCGGTCCACACTGATTAGGAAGGCAGCACGCTTGAACATTGACTCTGCGCGGGCCTCCCAGTCCTCCAAAAGCTTCTGTGAAGCTGTTGTGCCGCATGTCCAGGTCCACACAAGTTCATCGGCCATGAACTCGTGGCACCGGCTCCGACGAAAGAGGTCAGACACGTCACGGCCATTGATTGCATTGACCCCACGGTCATCGAGGATGGCTTGAAGTTTCTCACGGATGGTGATGCTAGAGAGGGGAGTTCTCGTGTCGCGCATGCGGATGAGAGAATGCACAGTCTCATTTTTCAGCTCTGGATGCTCCTCAAAGTAGGATTTGTAGCTGCAACTGTCCTGCACGCGCGTAGTTGCTTTCGCGGCTTCTTTGATGGGCGTTTCCGGTGACTGTGCAAGTGCAGGAAAGTAGATGGCATGTAGACGACTGGTCTTGGGCTTGTACCAACCACAAACCGTGGATGGCGCCAGCTTCTCATACATTGATGGCTGGTGTGGCAGTCGGTAGGTGCTGCGAAGGTGATGGCTTGCCTTTACCACGCTCCCAATTCTGACGACGGCGGCATGGATGATGGGCACGTGGCCCAGTCCGTGCACGTTATCCATTGGGTTGCACTTCAATGTTGACGCATCAGGTCATGCAAGGACGTGATGACCTCGCATGGTCTTAGCGAGGTCATCACGGCCAGTCGGAGGAACACTGTGGTGCCTATCCAAGATTTGTGAAACTAAAACATTTCAATGACGGGAATCTAGGTGGGCTTCAGCAACCAAAGACACTTCTTGCCCTTGGAGTGTCCACAACAACCTTCAAAGCGTGTCTTCTCAATCCTAAGCCATCAGATGGTCATACATTTTGTGATGGCATATTCTTCCATGGCAACACGAGCTTCCACAATGCTGGGGAAGTCCATCCCTGGCGAGAAGGCATTGGTCTTCTTTCTGCGTAGCAGGCATAAAGTTGCAGCCTCGTCCTCCATAGACACTTCACATCAATAGGAAAAAATGACAACTTTGAAAAAAATCAAGGGAGTTGAAGCCACTGTTGGGTAACTTCACCATGAACACGATAACGATGTCCACGATGTGCACAAGAGAGTCACCAAGTGAAAGTCTCCACTTGCTTGGGGAACGGGACATGAGCTTGTTGTTGAAACTCCAACACCTTGTCATAGACAAGGAATTGGGGAGGTGAGGCTTGACCTGGATTGTTTAGGAATGGACGAGCACTATCATGTGGTAAAGTCAGTGGTGGAGGCTCATGAAACATGCATCTTTATCTGGCAGCCCAATTGAATTGGGTCGCTTTCTTTCCTAAAATGGGTACAGTTTTAAAGCAAGAAGAACTGAATTTACAATGTACCCAGTCTTGACAGGTCTGATCCTTGGTGCTGACTTTGGACAACAGACGATTGTCGCCAGTTCCTTATGAGGGATGCGAGAGTAGCAGCACCAAAGTTCTAGCAGGGGCCGTGCCTTCGAGCATACCCTAAGCATTCACATGCATGCCATTGATGAATAGATAGAAACGTGTAATGTATTGCACATGACACACATAATTTCTCTCAATTTCCTGCATCATTAGGACATATACGTCCATGGATAAATCCCATTTACTTCCACATGCAAAGCAAATTGTTGCCGTCACCCATGAAACTTGGACGACGAAGGAATCGGTCAACACTAGGAGGCATTGTCTAGCAAGGTCAAAACCAGAATGGTCATATATTGCCAACTACCAACGAAAAGGTCCCGTTCCATTAGTGAGGAAAGTGATGGTTGCAAACAGCATGTACAAGTAGTGGTACACTCATGTGGAAATGAACACCCCCGCATTCAGAGAGGCTACAATGGAATATTTTGTTATATGTTACATCTTGCGCAACGCAATTGGTGAATACCCAAACAAAATTCACCCTTAGTTCATAGTCATTGTATGAACAAACCGTGGTAGGTCGCAATGACATAACTTGCGTGCAAAGTTATCAACTGATGTACAAAACCTGCTTAAAGCCAACACATGAATGACGTCATAATCACATGAATGTTTTATGGAGAACATGCCTGTTAGAGTTTGCATTCTGAACACTATGTGAATTTTCTCTTCTTATCATCATGGGAAATGGATATGGCATTCTTTGATTTAAGGCAGATGAAAATGGCTAGTTTAGTATTCAACTTGTGGATATGAAATGTAATACATCATGCTTGTGTGGATATCTCACCTACTTAGCTCTTTCTCTTCAGAAGGACTTTTTTTTTTTTATGTATATAAAGCAAAACTTTATGAAATTCCTGATAATGTTATGATATCCTTTCCTAGGATGGGTATTTCAATAATGTATGTAAAACTTGGATTGTACAAAGGGCGGAAATGCCATATGCCTCTCCTGCACGGACGATTTAGCTAATAAATCCATGCTTTTCAGAAAGTAACCAATTGGACCATGCCTCAGAACAAAGCCACCATTCCATCATAACATGGAGTTAACACCGTTCCATCCTCACATGAAAAAAATATTGTTCGTAAAATGGTATGAAAAATGCTTTGTATATCCAATGCAAGAAGGATGCTGTTACCATCCATTGGAACGGGCTATAGCATGCGATTGTTGTTGCCAAGCGTCCATCATAAGGCATGGAACGTGGGTCAGCAGAATCCACAGGGACCAGCGAGCCAGGTTTGGCGTGCAACTCAGTGTACTATGGGGGGGGGCTACTAGGGCCCATGCATTCCAAGCCAGCCTAGTTAAAAATGCATCGTTTGCTTTGCAAACTGGTACATACTTGGACAAAACATAATGTTCGGTCTCCACAAACTTTCTCTACCTCCATCACAAGGTGTACTGGCCAGTGTTTTCTATTCGTGCATACGGCACCTCTTGTAGATAACCCTCCGCTCCAGCCTCTGGAGCATTAGAATCTCACTTCAGAGGTACATGTAGGTCCATGGGAGACCATCATCCTAACACCCCCACCAATGAACCACGGGCAAGTGGTGGCAGAGAAGGAAAAGCTCAAGCATACATGGTGCATGACTCTTGAAGAGCCAACTCCCGATCCGTACACCATGCGATAACTAATATGGAAGAAGGTGTCCCATGCTCACCCACAATACTGCCCGCTTGACTGGCACCCATGGATCTCGATTTACCCCATTCCTAGAGCGCACATATAAGAATTTCACTACTCGAGACATTGTTTCTATGCATAGTAGTGATTGGACCGATTGGTAAATGAGCCTAGTCTGTACCAGTTTTTTATGAGTTTGAAGTTTACGTGTACCTTGCACCCGTTTTGAAGCTTTAATGAGAGGATGCCATGACTCTAAAAACTATGTAAGCAATGTCCCCGATCAAGAACTTTCTGTGTATCTTGATCCTTGTTAAGAGTTTTGCTGGGTGATTTGGGGTTACTTTTCTAATAGCATTTCCACTTTTGATGAACTTGACATGATTTTTGCAAAGCACATGCGATATGTCAATTGGCAGCTATCTTGATGTACGTGGAGTTTATAATTGCGTTCGTTAAAGTTACGCCCATAAAATGATCATCCATAGCATACATGTTTTTATTGACCAAATTTCGTTCGTTTGTGAGCATTGTGTAAGCCGAAAAAAATTGTTTGGCCCATAGAACGCCACCTTCATGGACCCTATGCTCAGACAGTCTAACAACCCAAACGTATGTCTTGACTAGGAAACTACAAATGTCAGAAAACGGCCCCCGGTGGAGGCAGTTCCAACGTGGTCCAATGTGTCTGCAGTTGGTGTTCATGGCTTTCTGTTTTGGTGTTGATTTTGAGTCCAAATATGAGCTTTCCGGTCGCCTCACACTATGTTTCTGGGAGTGGAAGTGACTTGTGAGACATTCCTTTTTGCGAAGGGAATAACACATTTTGGCATTAGTTTTAGAGCATGGAAATGATCTAAACATTTTAGGGCTAGTCATGAGCTCTCCAACGCACCAAACTATTTTCGATGTGGATCATCATAGCTCTCGCTACATCAGCCAAAGTGCAGCACCCCACACCAGCCGCTCAGTCGGTGACGCGCACCACGTCGTCCGCCGAGGCGCCCTCACACGTCAAGGACCCATCAAAACGCCATTCCGAAAACGCAGATATCCCTACACGTAGTGGCGGTGCCCCTCGCACCTTTCAGGTCTGTTTTGATGAGTTAATCATTGAGTTTGGTGATGGGGATTGATGTGGTTAGAAATCTTTTCGCGGACCTCCAGTCGGAATTTTGACAGAGTCCCCGAGTAGCAAACTGTACTCATTAGTTTCGGACTCCGAGCCAGAATTTTGAGGAAGTTCCTCAGTAACAATCTGCACTACTAATATCGAGCAAATCATCCACCAGATGCCTCTGCAGCCTTCTGAAGCAAAATCCCTGGATGGAGTTTTGTTACTCGTTCCGGTTGATTATTCACCGGTACTCGAACCGCGGCTGACTCCCAGAGCCGCCGCACACACCCCAACTTTGGAAGCCCATATGTCCCTTGTTACTTGTATGATTCCGGTGAAACAACTTCCATCGGATTCAACGACTCGTTTAACGGCAATCCTCCATTTTAGGATCCAAGCAATCATCAAGCCATTAGATTAAACTGCAAGGATTTTCCTCTCTCTAGTGGCTCACCGGCGCCTCTTGGTGCCGCACTTGGGCATGCAGATGAACAAATCTGCAACATTCTACCCCTTGCACCTGCCATGCCCGTTGCTCCCGCTTTCTCTTACTCATCGTCTACTTCGTTCTCCAGCCCATCATAGCTGGTCATCCCAAGCCCGGCCATACTCATTGCGTGCCGGTCCATGGGTTGTGCTTTGGTCAAGCAATCCACAAGCATGTTGTGCGTTCTGTAGTGTTGCAGTACCACCTGCACTTTTTCAACCATGTTCCACACGTAGTAAGAACACACGTCAATGTGCTTCGTCATCCTGTGCAGCGTCGGGTTTTGGTTAGCAAGATGGAGCCGTTGTTGTCCTCTTGCTGCACCGTAGGCTCCAGTTGTGGCACGCCGAGCTCCTCCAGCAACCTGAAGAGCCACAACGCCTCCTTGCATGCGTGGGCCATTGCGATGGGCTCTGCTTCCACTATGGAGGTGGTGACGCAACCGTGCTTCCTACTACATCACAAGACCGCTGCACCAGCGAGGATGAAAATGTAGCCGGATGTGGACTTTCGCTTGTCTACATCACTAGCATAGTCTGCATCCGTATAGCAGACCAGAAGCAAGGGGTTCACTCGTCCCTTGCCATCAAACCTTAAGCACGCATGCCACATTGCCTGCACATAACGGAGGATGAGCTTGACCGCCTGCCAATGTAGTGGCCTTGGATCGGCCACAAACCTGCTCACTTGGCCCATCGCGTAAGCCAAGGTTGGGAGAGACGCCGCCATGGCGTACATGAGGCGACCCACCGCCACCGATTTCTTTTATTTGTGTCGCCATTGTTGCACTCGGTTCACAGGTCGTGGAGACTGGCATGCCAACTGGTTTGCATTCCTCCATGCCGTACCGCTGCAGCACCTCGGCCTCATATTTGTCTTGCTCTAGCTCAAGCGTGCGCACCCTCTGGATCTGTGTGATCCTCATCCCCAGGTAGTGCTCCAGCTCCACCATGTCCGACATTTGGAATCTTCTGCTTGGCTACTTGTTCAGCAGCTGTAGGCTTGGCAGATCTGTTGAGCACAAAATCATGCCATCCAAGTGGAATGCAATGATCTGATAGAGCTGCTCGTTGCGCCACACGTAGACGCGGTGATGCGACTCACAACGCTTGAAGTTGAGTTGTGGAATGAAGCTGTCCATGTGCTGGTACCAGCATCTAGGCGATTGTTTTGGCCTACACAAGGACTTCCACAGCTTGCACACCTTGTCCTCCGGCGCCTCCACCACCTCTGGCACCTCCATGTAGATCTCTTTGTCTATGATGCCATGGAAGAAGGCTGTCTTCAAGTCCATTTGGTGGAGCTCCGTGTCCTTCGCGGCTGCCACCACAAGTATCGCTCGGATGTTTGTGAACTTGGCGACGTGAGCAAACATCTTATCATAGTACTCGTCCTTCCGGTGTGCGCATACCTTTGCCACCAGCCACGCCTTGTGTTTGTCAGCCACACCTTCCTTTGTGAACTTCGCCTTAAAGACCCACTTTGAGTCGATGACCTTGGCATCTTTCGACCCGTCAACCAGCTCCCAAATGTCATTTTCCGTGATGGACGCCAGCTCTGATTTGATGGTTGCGTCCCATTCATCCCTATTGGGCCATGCAAGTGGCTC
This sequence comes from Penium margaritaceum, assembly GCA_023375785.1. NCBI lineage: Eukaryota > Viridiplantae > Streptophyta > Zygnematophyceae > Desmidiales > Peniaceae > Penium > Penium margaritaceum. The sequence continues at coordinate 128,844 of SZWC01003435.1, forward strand.
TTGCATGGTAGTTGGCTCTGTTGATGCAGCCAGCATACACGGCATCATGTCGATCCATCCACCGGTGCTTGCGTCAGTGTGCTTCCCCGCTTTTTGCTGCTTCCCGCTGCCACGCGGCACTTTTGGTGGTTCATCGTCGCTGTGATATGATCCCTCCAACTCTGCACACTCTAGTGAATCATCCACCGTATGGCTCCCTGAGGATGCCTCTCGCTCTGGAAAAACATCGCCCAAACAGACGGAGTGTCCAGTAGATTTTTCACCGACGCCCAATATGCACTCTGTCGAGAGTGCGCTCCTTGGCACCCTTGGTTCCTCATCCGCCGGATCCTACCGGTGGATCTCCTCATCAACCTCATTGTCATCGGAGTCCTGTGCGTTGGCTGCCCACGCTGGTGCATCGTCACTTTCTGATGTCGCATCCTCACCTTCGACGTCCGCCGGCTCCTTCTCATAGTCAAGGAGCTAGAGCCATTCCCCCATCTTTGGAGAGCCCACCACGTCCACATCGTTGCTGCTGATGTATCTCTGCTTCTCGTCGAATGTGACATCTTGGCTGCGGATTACCTCCTCCTCGCGTATGTCGTAGAGCCTGTACGCCTTGTACATACTCTCACAGCCAAGGAAGAGGTACGACTTTGCCCGCGGCTCCAGCTTGCTGTCGTGCCGCTGCGTAGCCTGCACCATCGCATGCTCCTTGCACCTGAACACTTTCACGTGTACCACACTTGGCTTCCATGTGCTCCAAACCTCCTGCGGCATTTTTAAGCCGCACTTCCCCTTCATCAACGTTGAAGGAGTGAGGTTGATGGTGTAGCTTGTCATACGCATAGTTTCCATCCAAACGTTTTACGGCAATTCCGCGTCCACTAACATGGTCCGTACCATGTTCATCAACGTGTGGTTTGCCCGCTCCGCCATGCCATTTGATTGCGGCAAATACGGCATAGTTTGTTCTCATTTTATGCCCTGCTACTTCATCCACCTGCTGTAGCCCACGTACTCTCCGCTATTGTCACTACGTAGCGTTCTGACATTCGGGTCGGTTTGCCTCTCTACCGCGGCGACATACTCCTTCAGCTGGTCAAGGACCTCGTCTTTCCGCTTCATGAACTACACGTAGACTTTTCTGTTGTAGTCATAAACGAAGGTGAAAAAAGAGCGCATGCTACTCTTTGACACCGTCTTGAATTGTCCACAGACGTTACTTTGCACGACCTTCAGCAGGTTTGAGGCGCGATTCACATTCTCATTGAATGGTTTACGCTGTGCCTTACGCAAAATACAAGGCTTACACTTTTTGTGCTTTACTGCATTTGGTGCCTCTTCCACACCGTCGATGACGAGGCTGCGTACCAGATCGCGATTTGCTTTGCCATCTCCTTCATGACTACGGGTGAAAAATGCCCCAATCGTCGGTGCCAGAGCTCCACATCAACTCCTCCTCCTTTTGCCAGGTTGACAGTGCGTTCCTGCAAGTCTGATGAATCTTTCGCCGTGGGGATCACCTTAGTCTCTATGATGTAGATGCCTCCCTCATGCTTAGCCTCCAGCATGGGCTTGCAACCACTGTCTTTTTGCAAAAATGTCTCTTTTCTCCTGAAAAGCACATCGTATTCCTTCTCTGTCAAGCGGCTGACACTTACAATGTCAGCCAAACCGGGTACGTATTGCACGTCCTTAATGACGCGCTGCACCCGCTTCTCACCAACCACCACCCGCTTCTCCACACCCACGTCTCCTTAGCCAGACGCCGGCTCGACCTTGTTGTTCGCGACCACCATGGATCAACTGGACTTGGTGTAGTTGATGAACCCGACCTCCTCAACCTGGGTATGCTCCTCTGCTCTGGACATAAGGCATCGTCGGTTGGCCCTCTTGAGATAGTGGTTTTGAGTTCCGTTGAGGAGCGCCTTTTTTCCTTCTTCATCCTTGCCATTAGCCTTTGCCTCCTCGGTGCACTCACAAACGGAGTGGCCCTCCTTGCCGCAATTACGGCACGTACCCTTCTTGGTGCCCTTCTTGCCGCCGCCATGTCAGCCACCTCCCTCGGCACCCGCTTCCTCCACCACACATTTTGGTGATGAGGGCTGACGAGGAAGATGAGGACTCCCCATAGCTCCATTGCTGCACCTCGTTGTGGATGTTCTCTGCGATCGCGACATAGGCGAGCTTGTCTACTGTCCACCCTCCCAAGACTGTGATGAGAGGGCTCCAACTATCACGAAAGGCCATGAGGAGGGCCATAGGTTGTAGCTACGTGTCGATCTTCCACCCCATGTCATTGCACTGTGATGCAAGCGACTCGATCTGTTGCTTGGCGGAGATGATATCATCTCCCTCCTCGATTCTCACCATCAGGAGTCACTTCATTGCAAAGATTTTGTTCGCCAGCGACTTGGATTGATGGATGCCATAGAGTTTTTGCCAAGCCTCGGCTGCCAGCTTGTAGTCCTAGATGTAGCCACACTACGACTCAACTGTCCCAGACACCAGCAACATTAGCGCCTCCGTGTTCTTATCCACAAAAGCCTCCTTTTGCGCTTCTGTCATTGTCGCTTCGTCGAGGACTTCCGTACCCTTCATAACCTCCAACAACCTCTTATGTGCGTGATGCAGCTCAAAGTGCCACCTCCATAGCTCGTAGTCAAGGCCACCTGCAAACTTCTGGATGGACTACGTCTCCTTCTGCATCATTTGCGAAGAATTTCACTCCAGGATCTGAGTGTGACGACAATGTCGTCCCCAACGACTATCCCATCCGTCGCAAAAGCCGTGAGCGATTTGGAGACCGGTAAAGGCCGTGGGCCCATAGCCCTTTTTCAGAAAACGGCCTCCGGGTTGAGGCAATTCTAATCTCACCCAATGTGTCTACACATGGTGTTTAAAGCTTTCTGTTTTGGCGTGGTTTCTATGTCTAAGTGTGAACTTTCCTGTTGCCTCACGCTATGTTTCTGGGGGTGGAAGTGAGTTGTGGGAATGTCACTTTTGTGAAGGGAATGACGCAATTCTGCATTTGTTTCAGAGCATGGACATTATCTAAATGTTTGCAGGTCTAGTCATAAGTTCTCCAACGCACCAAACCGTGTGTGATTTGGAGCACCATAGCTCCCCCTATGTCAGCCGAAGCGTAGCATCCCAAACCAGCCGCTCAATCGGCAGCGCGCACCACGTTGTCTGTTGAGGTACCCTCATACATCAAGGACCCATCAAAACGTCATTCAAGAGGCGCAGATGTTCCTACACATAGTAGTGGTTCCCCTCGCGCCTTTGGGGTCTCCTTCGATGAGTTAATCATCGAGTTTGGTGATGGGGATTGATGTGGTCCGAAACCTGTTAGTAGACCTCCATTCGGAAATTTGACGAAGTCCCTGAGTAACAAACTGTACTTATGAGTTTTGCACTCCAAGCCAGAATTTTGACGAAGTCCCTCAGTAACAAACTGCACTACTGAAATCCGGTGAATCATCCACTGGACGCCGTGGCAGCCTTCCGGAGCAAGATTCCCGGATGGAGTTTTGTTACTCGTTCCGATCGATTATTCTTCAGCAGTCAAACCGTAGCCAACTCCCAAAGCCGCCGTGCACAGCCCAGCTTTAGAAGCCCATATCTCCCTCGTTACTTCTCTGATTCTGGTGATACAACTTCCACCGGATTCAACGAATTGTCAACTTTCTGAGACAATCCTCCATTTTAGGATCCAAGCAATTCCCAGGCCACTAGATCCAACTGCGAGGATTATCCTCTCTCTAGTGGCTCGCCGACGCCTCTTGGCACCGCACTTGGGCATGTTGAGGGGCAAATCTTCAACAACAAATCCCTTCATTGATGGGTTTGCTCTTTTTCTGAATCTGGTTTTTTGCAGACTGGCATGGAGATTTGAAAACTCCCCATGCTAGCGCTCTGTAGGGGTTGGCGCAGCTCTAGGCGTAGTTGCCGTTCGACACCGGGGGGATGAGCCTTTTTGCTGCGGTACCAAGGGTGCACCTCGCCTACGCCTGCTGTTTTCCGGCCTTAATTGAGTCTCTTCATGGCCTTTTTGGCCACCACATTCATAGAGCTTGTGAGATGGAGTTATTGTGCCCTCTTTGGGAGGATGCTGTGGAGCACATGCTTGCTTCCACTGTCGCGCGCTTGCCCCCGCTCGAGGTACTTCGCCAGTGGGCTGGTCGAGGGTTGTACCAGCAGCTCAGCCCGTCCTTCTTCCACTTCCAGCATCTTGAATGGCTTGAGGAGGTGGAGATGGTTGGTGCTGCGCTATTCTCGGAGGCGTGCAAGGCTATGGTGCGGAGGTGTTGGGCGGTGGGGTCCTGCGGGGCGGCTCTCTAGCTTCAAGCTAGCCCAGTGGGCCCTGGTGACTGCCTCTACTTGGCCTCGGCCAACTTTTGTCTCTACACCCAGCTTTGGCTGCGTCTGCCACTAGGATACCTCTCCATCCATGGTGGTCATGGGCTCTTGGCGGCAGATGTCACGTGCTGTGTGGGATTAGGTCCGATACTTCGAGTTCACCACGCCATCCGAGACGAGTTGGCAGAGATTTGCCGGGAGCATTCCCTCTGGGTGATGGTGGAGCCAGAGGGGTTGTTAGTGGGGGAGAGGGGGGGCTACAACCTGATGTACTCGTGTTTGAATCAGCCCAGGGCATGGCATGGGTGGTGGATGTCACCACGGTGGACACCCTGTCGGACAAGGTGAAGGAGGAGGGGCAGGCTATCCTGGTGGCGGAGGCTGCGAAGGAGAAGCACTACAGAGCCACCCTTGCACAACAGCCGGGATACCAGCTGCGCACAATGGCTTGGGAGACCTTTGACGGCCTTGGCCTGGATTGTTGGTGCTTCATCCGTCGATTTGCGGCATTATGCCTCAAGAGGGGTCGGGCCAGGCGTAGTGAGGCTGATTAGCCGGGGTGGTCGGCGAGGGCGGTGTCCTTGGTCGCGCAGTGGCTTTCTTTTGCTAGGATTTGGCAGCAGTTTCATGTGCTTCGTGAATTTGGCTTGTGGCGCAGGGGACTGGACCAGATGTTGGGCAGTGTCACACCTATTCAGCTGCCGCGGCTGTGGCCCTTTGGCCCTCTTACGCTGTCTGACCTTTGCTACACTATGCCATTGGACGGCGAGGAGAGTCTCCTCAGTCCTTGACGCTTGTTTTCTTGTTTTTATTTCCACCTCCTTGTGCCTTCGGTGGCGGCTTTTACATGCTTTTGTACCCCGCTGTTGTGCCAGTCAGGGTCCCCATGCATTGAAAAGGAACCTGCCGGACCCCGCTACCGCAATGCCCAGGAGGTGCCTGCACAAAAACTAAATCCCAACCCCTCAAATTCACTTCTAGGGGATGTGGTTGGACTAGGGTTTGTACCAAAGAAATTGGTTTGCGAATCCTGAAAAGCTCCAAGTTTCTGCTTGATTGTGATCAATTCAAAATGGTCCTTTCCGTTTTCCAGGACATGCAAATCCCCCATTTGAACGTGCAAACCATAGGTAAACCCCACCCCAAAGATGTAAAAGTTAGGGCTCAGTTTTTGTGCATGCACCTTTTAGCCCCACGGTAGTGGGATCTAGCAGATGCACGTGTAAGAAAAAAACACCAAGTTCCGAGTTTTGTGTTAAGTTTAAATGTCATGTGCATAAAAAACCAAAGAGTTCTCTCGTAGGAGGGGGAAAAGTTAGAAAGGAAGGGGTCACTTCTTGATTGCGAGCGATGACCCTTGTTTGGTTCCATTCCGAGAAGGCCACAGAAACGGGCAAAAAACAAGGGTAAAGTACCTTTTTTTTAATACATTTTATAAAGATAAAAACAATTGGCACATTCTTCCATTGAACCAGAATTTCATGGAATCTTGTATATGAAGCTTCAAATTGGGGACATGATTCATTTAAACCTCAGACTCGGGGCACGGTTCACTTAATCTACAAGAGTGGGAGAATAGGACGGATTGAACCCATGTTTTTCCTCAAACAAACATGAACAATATGCCATCTGTTTCCTTTGTTTTCCATGAATGGTTGTACTTCAAGAACCTGCTTTCATATGTTCATCATTTTGAACGAAATGCTTCATCTACACTGTAAAGTGTCTGCTATTCACTTGATTTTATCACCTCATACCATCCTCAGATTACAATGAATCATAATTGAATGTCATGGTGTACCATGCATAATATGCAATGCTTTTTTTTACACGCAATACAACTTCCGTGAAGAGTAAAGATTGTAGGGAAACATGTCATGAATAGTCACGCATGTGAAAAATTCATCCTCAATCATTGTTCATTATCCATCTGTCCAATTTCAATGCTGATGCTCTACTGATTAAGTACAGTTTGTTGTGCATTTATCGTGTTACGTAGTTGTCCTCATTAGTTCTGGAATTCCCTTCATGTACTTGCATTTTGTATACATAAATGTGTAGAGAACATATATATATATATATATATATATAAATATATGTATATATATACATACATGTATATATGTAGAATGTGCACAGGATGTGTTCAATAAGCATACATCTCAAATGTAATGTTACATAATGTATGAATAGGATTTGAACACGGACCATGTCAATGAAAATCTAGTGCTCGAAGAAGAGGCAGGGTAATCGGGAAATAGTTCATTAATCTTTTGTCATTGTCAAAGCACAAAGAATGTAGTGTACATGTAGTGTGCAGATGAATCTCGACTCAATTCTTGGAGAAAATGGATGATGTTACAAATTGGACATAGGTTCTCTCATGGTTGACTATGCACCGTGTCGTGTAAAACCTCATCATCATTGCTTCATGTTGTTTGGCCCACTCCTTCATGTGTACGACACCTCCTTGAACCCCCCCTCTCACACCCATTCCTTGACCGTGTGACATAGGTCCTAAGCTATTGTTTAGCCCGAAATTCCCCCTCCTGTCTTGTGTAGCGTTATTTGGATACAAGAGTTTGCTCCAGCTCAATGGTCCACCATCCACCCAGCTATACAATTGAGAGCATTAATAAATTTTAGTAGGCACATGTGCCTTCAAATTTTAGAAGGCACATGTGTCCACCAGAGGAAAGAGGATAATGCTTATCTCACTTGTCTTCCTCTATAACTTCCTCGTACTCTGCATCCTCCTCCCAATCTTTCTCTCCTCATCCAATTAGATTGTGTGCTCATCCTGCGTCACCGTCTCACCCACATCATCCGGAGTCATCACTTTCATCCCCATCTCCCCCATCAGACCATTCATGAGGAGGCCATTCTGGGTCGTACTCCTCTGCACCTAGAGCACCAACCATTTCTGCAGCATGAGGTACATAATTGGATACCCCAACCGCTACATCAAGTTGTGAAAGAGTAACTGCAGCACGATGTGTTGCAGCGGCAAGGTCCACATGATAATGTGCTACAACTTGTACTGGGCTTGTGGCTGCAGGGTTGGGGCAGTGTTTTTGGTGTGGCCCATCTACCTATGACGAGGGCTGATGAAGGTCTTCTTCCTCAGGGTTTCCATGTCCATGCATGCACTCCTTCGGCATCCATGGCCACGCCGTGATCCTGGCTGCAGCCATGTTAGCTCCACTGGCCTGACGGTTTTCACTACTTGCAACAACATGTTGTTGGCGCGCACCCTGTGGAATGTCATGCACGTCAGGCCCGGGTCAACTGTGGCCTCTGCAATCTGACGCTTCATCAGCATATAGGCGCATGTATGCTAGCAGGGCATACCAAATTCCTTCCACCGACCACAGCTAAAAGTCTTTGGGATAGGAGACACCTACTATGGAATCCATGTACCTCCCATGACGGTTGCCATGGCTGGCCCTTCCTTGTTCACATCGTAATCACACGCCAGGAGGAGGTAGTGGAGCATTCGCTTCATGTGTTGTGATACAAGTGCATCCTTTGCCTCGGCTTCTCGTTGAAGACAAGCTGTTGTTAGAAAGTTGCTAGACCAAAGGATGTAGCAATAGTGCAGATGCAAGTGCTGGTGCAATGCAATTTGCGCATTCACGCTCTCAGCAGCATTTGAGGTGGTATGACCACCCCTTCCAAGAAGGTAATGCAGTTGAGTCCACTTATTCAGTGGCACTCCGTCCTCCAGTTCTCCACTCTCCTTGGCCCTACCAAACAAGTACATTTAGGTTGTGGGACTCACTTGGTTGCAGATAGGTTGTGGCCTTCTCCCACCGGTCCAAGTTGAGGGCATGGGCATACTTCCTTGCCCAGAATGAAGGCTTCTTACTATAGTCTGTCCACACGTTCTCTCAAAGGTGCCATGCACATAAAGTGCGCATTGCGCCAGAGATGATGCATGCACCTGCCTGGACGACAGTAGGTTTAGAAATTACAAGTTGACAACAAAAGAACATCCAAGCCGTTTCATCTTCTGTCGGAACTAGTGCCCACGCCATGGTGAAGACATGGTCGTTGCCTTCAAAGAATTGGATGAGCAGGAGGACTTCCTTGTGCCCATCTTTCATTTTTTCTGTCCATCATTAAAATTCTGTGACGGTGCAGATAGTCAATTATTGCAGCATCCAGAGTGATACAATATTGTAGGAAGGCTCCTTCTTTGTCCGTTTTTGCAACGGAGTAGGTGCCGGTGTCCTCACACATCAGTTGTACAGAGAAAGCAAATAACATTATTGACTCTACATGAATAAACCAACAGGCTGGGCAAGTTGGGAAAAACCCTCATGGCCTATATTCACCTCTTCCACGTATGACGGGGACAAGATGCACGTGTCCAAATTCTTTTCCTTCAACAATTTGCGTGTCTTTGCCTTCGCCATGTACAAAGTATTGTTGGGTTTATCAATCCCAGTGGCCTAGTTGATATCCTGCCGCAGGGATGCGGTCGAGGCTGTGGGATCACACTCGAGTACCCCGGCAATTTTGTGATTGACCCAACTCTTCTGGCGTGCGGGCGCCAGAAGAGTCCCGAGCCTGATGCCCACGACGTAGCAATGTCCCAGGTTTTAGTGGGAGACGGTGACTTGGGTAAATTGGCTGGAGATACGCACATGCACCAGCCAATCCCAACCCATGGCCTTAGTGTTAGCATAAGTGATGTGGAAACGCGCAGGCTCACTATGGAGTTACTTGAGCCCAAAGCGGTTGTCGACCATGAAGGCTTAAACAAAAGCACGCGCCTCGTCCATGTTGACATAACTTATGCCCTCCTTCAAGCCTGTCTCCCGCTCCTTGCGCTACTTTCAGGAGCTTGTTTTCAAAGTCACTTGCACAAAAATCAGCACATGACGTACATAAACATGCACGAATTGTCAAAGAACAAGGACATGTCCAAACCAAAGCCGCGACACAGTTGAAAAAAACATGAAACATGTTTGCAATACATGAAACCAATTACCACGAGCATCATCAGGAAGGGACGGTACTTGACGATGCTCCATGCTAAACCTAATCATGATAGCTTCTCCAACAAGGGAGCGAGGAGCACGGGATGGCAACTTAGGGGGTTGGTTTTGAGGGAGGGCATGCCACTCGCCCAACTGCCTGCCAAACCAATCATCGTTATTGTGACCCAGAAACCAAAACATGACATGTAACGGAGTAATCCCCTGCTTGATGACGCCACAGACGCGTCTGATAAAGAACATAAGCAATGTGTCCGTGCACCTCGCTCGAAACCCAATACCTCCCCGCCGAATGACACCACAGACAGGTTGTAAGGGAGTTGTATGCTCCTGCCATAGGGAGGGAGGGAGGAAGAGGGAGGGTGTAATTGACATCGGGACTTAATCACGTGGCGATTCGCCATGCGCTGTGGCGAAGTTGCCTTGCCATAGTGAAAAGTGGGCAAAATGTCAAGTTTTGTCTGAATTAAACACCTTGTGTACACCATGTCTCGCACTGATTTGGCTAATGCTCAATGTGGATCACCATTCTCCTGACACGCTGGGCGGTGTGGCTGAGGCATGGTGTGAAGGTGAAGGAAACCAAACATGGAGAAAACTGAATGAACTGACCGGCAAGCTAGACATGAGGTCACAAACTAACCAGTGCATTAGAGCGACAAAACCATATCTACACCAGCAGGCAGTTATGCATGACCCTCGAAGTGACAATGTATGAACATGGTCTGTGAAGCATGCCCTGTTGTGATTTGTGACGTTTGTGTCGACCCGTACAATTTACTGTGACCAATCAGCCTTGTCCATACTCGTGCAGATCCCTGATGCGGACCCTGGTGACACTGGTGCATCATGTGGTGGCAGACTACCAGCCTGGAACTGACCGACGACCGTTCCAGAGCTCTGGACGCTACCAGGGACCTCTTGCAGTTTTTCTGCAGCACGCAGGGGTTTATTGGTGGACTGGCCGTGGGCCCAATTTGCATGTTTTTGCATTATGTATCCAGTGTTTGATGCAGGATGCATGCATGTGACCAGTCGCAGTATCCAGCTTTTGATTCTGGACGTCTAGGTTTAGACGGTGTAGCGTTCTGATATGTCTGTGCAGAGTTATGGCCAAAATAGTGGTTTTGGGCCGGTTTTTGGACAGATCTTGCACTCCCGCGTGCGACACCCGCCGTGAGCCGCGGCAGGTACTTATGCCATGGACCTGTCATTTTTCATCTCCCTCTACGAATGCTGTTGAAGCATTCTGACAATTTGCCTTATGTCTCCTAGCCACACCCTTGCCGTTGTGTGCACGATTTGTGCCTGTCGTCACAGTCTGACCAGGCACTGACGCCTAGTCAGCGGCTGTGTCGCAAGGAAGCTTCCACGCATAATCTCATGGCATCAGAACGGTGGAACAGTTCTTACCGAGCTGCGCAGCAGAGACACAACAGAGCAGCAACAGTGAGAGTCACCGTTGCAGCAGATCCACAGGGACCTATCGCTGCCGATAGCGGATCGGCGTCAACGTCGCTCACCATCACCACGTGAGATTGCACCAGCAACAGTTGCTAGTGGCAGTAGGAGACAGCTGCAGCAGACTGCAGTCGCCCGCAGCTGCCGACATTAGCACTAAGCAGCAACAGCAGCAGGGCGGCAGCAGTGGTGGCTGCAGCGCGCGGCGGCAGCAGCAGCGCGCAGCAGCTGCCACGACCGCGCACGCAGCCGCCAGGCAGCTGCCCCGCACGCAGCCACGCGATTGCTTTTGCAGTTGACGCCGTAGCAGTAGCAGCAGCTGAGCGGAAGCTGCGCGGCGGCTTCCGCTCAACTTCCATGCAGCTGCTACGGAGCGGCCGCCTGCTTGCACAACAATCACGAAGGTTGACCAAAAAAAAGGGAAGGCGAGCTGACGTCAGCATGTTTCTTTGCTAACGACATCATGTCATGCTGATGTCAGCAACGTCCTGCTGACGTTAGCACTTGCCTTAGTGAAATGTTTGGTCGCGGGGTCAAAAGTTGCCAGCGGTTCAACTCCTTGAGAAATGGTCACGTTTGTGATATTCGACCACATTGACGTCTCGGCCCATAGTGAGCGGCGCCATGGCTCTGTCTGGGGAGAAGGGAAAAAGGGCACTAGATCCCTCTTCTTCCTCCTCAGGGGTCATGAGCCCATGTTCGCAGGCTATTGAGTACCTGCAGTGCCAGCAAGACAAAATGCGTTGCCTCCAACGGGAGCAGACTGACGCCATCTGTACACTCACCAAGCTTCTTCGAGGACATTCCACGACTCCACGACAGACTTCTAAGGGAGCGGCCGGGTTCGCACCCTCTACAAAGCAGTCAGCTCCAGCACTGGAGACATTAGCTGGAGTCGACCCGCCACCGATGATCCTTGTGACGAGGATCCAGACATGCTAGGCATGGAGGACGACTCCCCCGAGCGTGAGATTCGTGTGCTTCAGGAGCGTCTCCGCCAGCTTCAGATGAGCTCTCGGCCCCCACACACATCCCGAGTTTCCCGAGTTTTGATCGCCGCCTGACCTCCACCCCGGTGACTTCTCTCTTCCCGCCGTCCTTCCTATCCCTTGTCCTTCCCAGCCTGTGGTTGCACTCCCTACGGAGGGGCAACCCAAGGACTTTGAGACGCCATACCGCACAAGACCGTCGTCGACTTCCGCTCGTTCCTTGGCGGGCGCAGGCACCGGCGCTGATCCACGCGGGGGTTTGGACCTAGCATTTTCCCTACTTGCCGTAGAGACGCACCGCACCTACACCGCGCACATCCGTGCCTTTCATTCCCTTTGTCAGGGGTATGTCAAGCCTGCAGCCGACTACGGGCGACGCGCCATGCGCATTTATACATGCCTTGGGACCTCGGGAGGTTCTCAGCTATGCACGCTCCGCACAATCATGCTCGAGGTTCGCCTTGAGCACACAGACATCTTCATGAGGCACAACGATACCGTGCTTGAGCGTTTTTCGACTTCACTGCACCTTCTTCCCTAGGCACAGTAGCACTTCCTCCAGGTGACTCCCGCCCGTAATACAGCCGTGGCTCATCAGGAGACCTCCATTGCTGTCGCAGTCATTGCATCACCACCGACGCCCCTGACGCATACTCCTTCTCCATCCTCTATCACGTCCTCCTCCTCCCCTTCCGCCCCGATTACACCAACTCAGACACAGGGTATCACAGTAGCAGCACAGGGGAAGACAGGACCACGGAGGTGTGACTCGGGCCAACAGCAATCGCAATAGCAGCCGTTATCGGGCAGTAGCAGTGGATGCTCCGTTCACTGCTTTAACTGTGGAGGCGTCCATCGCTACACCGAGTGCCAGCAGCCGCTTGACTGGGTGCGGGTAACTTGCGTGCTCTAGGCTACGCATGCACTACGGTCTACGTTGACTAGCACATCCTCTGGACACGCGGCGACCGCGACCGCAGCGAATCCTGCCTCACCACCGGGGACCGGCGGTGACCCAGACTCAGGTGATTGCACTATTGCCGAGTCCCGACACCTTCTAGCGCTTCGCTTTCAGGGAGGTGCGAGTGTGTTGTCACAGCCGGGTGGTTCAGAGACTGTCGATTTGTCTCTTCTTGTGGCTCAAGATGATTCGTGTGAGGAAGCACAGTCGGCATGTGATGACGATGGGCCTAACTGTACAGATTGGATTCATGAGTCTCACCTTTGTGCCCTTCATCGTTCCTCCCCACCTGCTGCCCAGCGTCCGTCTGAGGCCGAGTGTTCCATTGCCCGTTGTACATTGACGTCTTCTAGTCGTGATTCCAGTGGCACTTGGATCATCGACACTGGAGCCACTCATCACATGACCTTTCGTCGTAGTGATTTCGTTGTTCTCAGCCCTGTTGTGTCTGTCCGTTTTGTCCCCACAGCCTCTGGTCTGTCCTAGCCAGTCCAGGGTGTTGGAGTCGTATGTTTTGATGATCCGTCTGGCCCCCTGTATCTTTCTGAGGTGCTGTTTGTGCCTGACCTTGAGCTCAGTTTGCTTTCTGTACGTGCTTGCACACTGATGGGACTCTCTGTGGAGCACACTGCAAAGTCCTGGACTGTGACTGCCATTGACACTCATAGAGTTGTTCTTCGTGCCTTTGTTTTGGATGACCTGTATCATGTCTCTCGGACTCTGCTCCTTGCTCCCCCTCCTCTTTCGCTCGTGTTTTTGTCACTGGTGTTCGGTCTCCTGAGCACCACCGATTGCTTCATCGCCGCCTGTGTCATGTAGGCTCCAACATTGTGGCGAAGCTCATTTGGACACAGCGCGCTCTCGGTCTTGACGCGGCTTCTGTCGAGAAGCCGTCCAAGACCAACTGTCACTTCTTTTCTCAGGATAAGATGTATCATTGCACCTATCCTGACTCACGTTCATGCGCACTTCGCCCTCTAGAGTTAGTCCATTCACACCTTCTAGGTCCCCACCTTTCGAGTCTTTGTCTGATCGACGTTGATACGTACTAACCCTCACTAATGACTTCACCCGGATGTGGTGGGTCTATACCCTACGCCAGAAGAGTGACGCCGCTCTCGCGGTTTGTCTTTGGCTAGTGATGGCTGAGCGTCAGTCCCGCCAACAGTTGCACACCTTCCACACGGATCACGGTGGCAAGTTTCTTCGCAAGATGGATAGCTTCTTCGCCGAGCACGGGATTTTCACCAGGTCCCCGATCCTGCTACTCCTCATCAAAACGTTGTTATTGAGCGCTGGAACCGTACCATGGAGGATGCGGTTTGTGCTATACGGTCTGAGTCCGGTCTTCCGGAGTCCTTTGCTTTTGAAGGCTTTGCCTACATGACTTGGGTCTGGAACCACCTCCCACACGGTCCTCTTCCGGATCATGTCATACTGTATCAGCTCTGGTTTGGCCACCGTGCTGACTTGCGCCTCGCTTGCGTCTGGAGATCCTTGGCTTCTGTGTGGTACACCGAGGACCTGCAGGGGTCCAAGGTCTCACCGTGTGGTTGCTTGTGTTCCTTCGTCGGCATCTCCCCGTAGTCGATGGTATGGCGGTTTTGGGACTCTGTTTGTCGTCACATTGTTGAGTTCCGCGATACACCCTTCTTTGAGTCCTTCACCTACCGTGATCTGACTTCAATCATGTTGCTGTCCATCACACATGTTTCCACGTGTGAGGTTCCTTGATGGATGGGGGAGTCTACGCTTGCGGGCACCGATCTCCAGGCTCATGTGTCCGTTCGAGCTCCCTCTACTTCTCCAGCTGTTGATGATGCAACGATCATCGTTGTTGGTCCCGAGATCTCTCCACCACCGCTGGCTTTTACCCTTGTCTCCTGGCACCCCAAAGGTACCCATGATTCCGTACCTTTGCACACTCCTTTGACCGTATCTGTGTCCGCCGACAGTCCTACCTCTGTTTGTGGACCTGCCTCACCTGCTCCTGGCATACCGAGTCCCGTGTCATCCACACTCGCATCTCCTCGCACGGCTTCACCAGTTCCCTTGCCTCATCACTCCCGAGCTGCTATTGTGCCCGTTCTTGAGCTTGAGGTGCGCCCCTTGAGCTCTGGTTACTCCCGTGAGCCTGGCGGTTGTCTTCGACCATTGGACTCCGGAGCTCAGAGAGTGTCTGGTCCCGCACCAAGGCGCTCCGCTCGCAGCATTACGATTGGTGATCCTGACACAAAGGCCCTAGGCCTGAGTGTCCTCACCGAGCACATGGAGGTACATCCAGCGTGTCCCATAGGGCACGACATCGTAACTCACGAGTTCCATGTCGTTTGTGATGCAGCAGCCGACCTTGTGGTCGTCAGACCTATCACTGAGGCGTGCGCTCTTGCCACGCAGAGCTCTCCCTTTATGGTGCCTGACCCGGGCACACTGAGGGAAGCTCTCTCGTTAGAGGATGCTGACGCTGGGTGTGCTGCCTGCGAGGATGAGCTTCACACCATCTGAGAGCACAGAGTTTACGAGCTAATCGACCTTCCACCTGGGAGGAAGGCTATTCAGGTCAAGTGGAACTTTTGCAAGAAATTAAAGCAGGATGGCTCATTGGAACGCCACAAGGCTCGCTCGGTCGTCAAGGGGTACTCTCAGATTGAGGGCATCGATTACACTGACACCTTTGCCCATGTTGGTCGCATCACCTCAGCTCGAGCTCCGTTCCGTGTAGTGGCTCAACATGACTGGGAAGTGCAACAAATAAATGTGAACAATGTGTTCCTCAATGGCTCTGTGGATGAGGAGATTTATGTGGCCCCGCCACCCGGCTTTGAGGACAGCGACAAGGTCTGGCGCTTGCGCAAGTCCTTGTATGACCTCAAGCAATCTCCTCTGTGTTGGAACCAGAAGATCACTGGCACCTTGACTTATGCGAGATATGTACAAAGCGAGGCATATCCCTCTCTCTTTATTCGACGGACGCGTGAGCAATTCAGTGCCATCCTGGTCTATGTTGACGACCTTCTGATCGTGTCTCCTTCACTGGAGGCCGTGAAGGAGGCCAGGGTTGTCCTCTAGACTGCCTAAAGGATGAAGGACCTTGGTCCTGCACCGGTGTTTCTTGGCATGGAGATCGTGCAAGACCGTAGACGTCGTACTCTACTACTGCATCAGGCTAAGGGTGAAACCGAGCCCAGAATCGCGGTTCTCGAAATGGAATCGGACTCCCGGGCCGGTCCAGCGGGCCGGACCCAGACTCGCGAGTCCGGGTCCGGCCCTTGGACCCGGACTCGCGAGTCCTTGGACTCGCGAGTCCGAGTCCACCTTTTAGACCCGGACTCGCGGTTTTGCTCATGTGATACTCGCGAGTCTTTGCCAACTGATGACAACTGTCTTGTGGAATTTCTGCACATTCACATTTCAGACCTGTCAATTCTAAGAACATGACCAGTTGTAAGAACATGACCATGTTGTCCACTCACCTTGCAGTCATTCGTGTAGTCCTCCACCCTAGTGAAGGTGGTGTCCTCACCCATGTAGGCAACAGAAGATGTGTTAGGTTGTGTTCCCCCAACTATCAGCATTGTTGCTATCCCAAAGGGCACTGAGTACTTGAGGACTTATGGTAACGTTTTACAGTGCCATGTAAAAGCAACATTGCCAGAATTCATGATCACTTGCATGAATGCTATTCATTGAACCGGTGGAACAGTTCATCAATCAACATTCAACAATAACATCTATGATGGACAACTGCATACTTCACATTCATTCATTCTTCATATGAAAGAACACTTGGAGCATATTTGGAAATTGATGTGGACATTGATCATTGGACACTGAGCACCGAAATCAAACATCGACAGTGAGATGAAAGAAAGTTGATGACTACAATGAAATCTAAGGGACCTCTACCACATCATCCTCGTCCTCATCCTTGTCGGCATCATCCTCATCTTCCTTCTCCTCCTCATCGCCTTCATCCTCATCCTCTGATGAGGAACTATCGTCATTCTCATCTGCAGTCTCTGCGCCTGGTGCTTCCTCTTCTTCCCCCTCATCATCTGAATCTGTCAACATGGCTGTCACCAAGCCTTGTATGGCTGCTGCTGCAGCCTTCCTTGCTTCCCTACGCCTACGTTTCTCTTTCCTCTCTTCCTCCAGGAGCTCTGGTGCGACCTCTCCTGCAGGCGTGACTGGGAAGTCACGGAGGACTGGATCGTTGATCCACGATTTCAGACACATGAGGTCCTGCACTGTAACGTTGGACAGAGAGTGACGAAAGTCAGTGATCACCATGCCTGCAAGAGAGAAGAGCCGCTCCGAGGGAGTGCTCGTTGCAGGCACAGCAAACAGATCCTGCACAGCGAGAGCGAGAGTAGGAAACTTCCGCTGGTTGTCTCGGTAGTAGTGCAAGACGTTGCACTTGCGTCCTGCGCGGGCGTTGGCCTTGTAGTCTTGGATCTCACGCTCCAGCGTGTCGGGCGGTGCCTCTTCAGCCACCGGTTC
>SZWC01003435.1:179607-192164 GCA_023375785.1 Penium margaritaceum
TCCCCCCCCCCCCCCCCTAATCTCACCTAGCAAGATGCTCGACTCCTGGCCGTTGCCTCGACTTTCACCCTTGCCGTCAAAACTCAAACACTCAAACTTGAGCTTCCATTCCAAACTTACACGTGTACCCACCCACCAACCCTTTCCTGCCCCCAGATTGTCATGGTTCGCGCTTGGCGTCGGCGGTCAAGCGGGCATACTCGTGTTTGAGTGCAGGACAAAATGTTCTTTCCCGCATGTTTTCGGAAACACCTCACCGAATTTCTGCAGACATGCGAACAAGATAGAGCCTAACTATGTACCAGGGTCAAACACCTGGGTAATATTTTCGTTTGTAAACAATCCTGGGAGTAGGGTACTGCTATATTACTAATGAATCAAGCGTCCCATTTTCCGAAGTCCCTTTTTTCTCCTCAATTTCCACCTATGAAACACTAAAGACATCTGCGTAAGACTTGGTATCATATAGCAACAGTGTTGAAGGGCCAGCCACCAGCTGAACGTCTATGCAAAAAACCTTGCTCGAGTCTTTCGTGCATCTTTTCTTTCCAAAAGATCACAGCTCATGACAATGACGGTAAAGCAACTGATTACACCTAGCACAAAGTGGCGGTAAGCCGGTAATGACTTCAGCGATGGACGGAAGGCAGCAGGCAGTTCACGACTTTTTCTAGGAAAAAAAAATAGCAACAAAGACAGGCTTTGTGGCGAATGGCACAATACCAAAGACTCTGATGGCTAATAGAGTGATGGACCCCTCGTGCTTGATAATCCCCTCCCCTCCATCATTGCCCATGCGGACGGTACCTTTTATGCATGACAACCAATGCAAGAAGTTGTATGGACTTGAGAGCCTCAAAAAACATCTGCTCCAACAACTCATCGTGTCAATGGAGGAGCTACAACATGCGTGAGCCCAAGAAGAAATACTCACCAAGAGGTAAAAACAACTCTCGAGTGAATCCCAAATTGAGCCGGTATCCCACGAGCCGTTTGATCTCACGAATTCTAAGGGACTGACCGTGTGGATGTGGTTGATGAATTTGGATTTTGATCACTGTTGGGGTAAACAAAAAGAAGAAACATGACCTCGTGGCCACATTTTGCATAGCACAATGTTGACTAAGCGGTCAGATCTTGAGGGCATCCAACGGGAGCAGGAGACCAGAGGAACCCAATCAACAGCTCATGTGACAACTCTCAATCGTCCACAACAGATGTTATACCTCTCAAGCAGATCAATGTGGAATGGCAAGATTCACTGATTCAACTGGTAGACTAGAACGACTTGATTTTTACCAACCCTTTGCATTTTAGAGAGGTTTATGAGAATTCCAGCACACGATACAAGTTGTAATGGCTTCTTCAATAGTCCAACATGGCATGGTATGCACGATGTTTCCTCAAAATCATCAATGATGGTGACATTGGGCTAACAAGCAGTGTTTTTTACTACAAAAACATCCCCAGGCAAGATAGTTGACAAGCAAGTGCAACATTTTGCATCCAAGATGACTTCCCGTGCATGATCCGAGGAGGTGACCAGATTGACGGTGCCCACTACAATACTCGAATGCAGGAATCGAATGGTTTTCGAGTCCAAGGTCACAATTTCAACATGATACAGGGAAGTCCTAGTGAACGGAAGCTTCCAACCTCATGAAGATATTTGTCGTTCATCAGTGAGACCAACAGCTCTAGTCGCCTTCCAAGAAGCCGATTGATTTGAACAACTTCAACTATGCCAGAGTGGCAAAGCCTCTCTTCAATCTCAACTGTAGAACTTGAGTGGATTTGAGGGGCAATGAATGAAAAATGTTAAACTAAAGAATATCAGAGAAGTTATCTGATCACGGCACAAGCCGTACAGTCGTCAGATCCACCAGTTGACTACATCATGACCACTGACGTGTCCAATTGAGCAATCAGAGTCATTCTCCTCAAAGACAATGGCGGAAGATTACCAGTTTTATACACATAAAGAAAACTATGTGGACCAGAGATGAACTATATGTTACATAATACAGAAATGTTGGTATTTGTAAAAGCATTCAACACATGGTGGTACAACTTGGAATGCTGGCAATGTGTTGTTCACACATGTGACCACGTGCTGAAACACCTCATGAATAATCCAAATCTTAAGCTGTCAACAATCTCAATCGATGGAGTTCCTTGAATCTAACTCAACTACGGCAAAAACAAAAAAAACAGTGGATGCTCTTTGTCAGTGCATAGATCTGATGGTCAGAACCTGCATGTTACTCGTCAAACAAGATCCGTACCTCCAAGTATTGTTTGTGAAGGCATGCTAGGAGTTCGGTGGGTAGGACAAGACCAATGTTTGGTTTAACGAATGATTCTGGAGATGGTTCTCTACTCGCCAAGTCGCTGTACCACCCAATGAAAAGCAACAATGAATGTCAATGGATTTTTGTTCCACAATACCAGTCCAGGTGGACACTTCGGTGAGGAAAACCAAGTACAAAATCTCACAAATCATTGTTGATAAGGAAAGATGAAAACCAAGATTCAAACCAAGATACAAACCAACGTCGTAAACTAGTGAGGTCGGAAAGAGGCGCTGACACTCGGGCGTAGTCCCGTATGAATTTCCGGTAGTAAATCCAGAATCCAAGACAAACATAAATTTCTTGAACGTTGGCCAGCGTCGGCCAATCTGCGACTGCTACCACTTTTTTGGGATCCATGGTGATTCGTCCGTCGTTGATGACATGACCCAAAAACTTGATGAAACGACGACCAAAGTGACATTGCGAGAGTCTTCCAAAACACTTCTCCCTTTGTAAAACTTTGAGGACTTTCTGAAGATGTCCACCATGCTCCTACGGGGTGCGGTTGTACACTAGAATGTTGTCGAGATAAACCACAATGACATCGTTGAGGTACGCATGGGAAATCTTGTTCATTACCGCCATAAACATTGCCGGGGTATTTGTGAGTCCGAATGACATGACCGTGAACTCAAAGTGCCTGTAGCAGGTTTGGAACACCGTCTTCTCAATGGCAGTGTCTGCCATGCGTATCTGGTGATATCAGCTACGTAAGTCGATTTTGCTAAAACTTTGAGCCCCTCAGAGTTGGTCAAAAGGTTTGTTAGCTCAGGAAAGAGGGTAGTGGTTCTTTATGGTAGTGTCGTTCAACGCCTGATAATCCATGCACATCCGCATGTCTCCCGTTTTCTTTTTTAAAAGAGTACTAGTGCAGCGTATGGTGAAGTGGATGGGCGGATCCACCCCTGACCGAACATCTTGTCGAGCTTCTTTTTCAGCTCGGTCAGTTTGTGATCACTCATCTGAAAGGCCCCTCGGACTGTAGGTCTGCTATTCGGCTTCAGCTCGATGCGATGGTCGATGTCTTGGGAGTTTGTTGGGGAAGTCGATTGCAAACTCTTGGATGAGTGGTGCCAACTCTTAAGGGACCATCGTAAACTTTGTTGATGCCAATGAGGCTAACGAGGCTGATGATGAGTCAGCTGTTGCCACTTTTTCTTCTCCCACAGGCTCGAGATATATGAGCCACGCACTAGCTCATCGTCGTATGTAGTGCTTTGCCACGTTGAGTGGTATCGGCTGTGCAGGTTGTCGTGTTTTGGTTTCCACGGCTTCCTCTGTTGCTTCCACCTCTGGTGCTTCCACTGTCGGCTTCTGTCCTGCACGCGGAAGTTGTCTCTTGGCACCATGGATCTCCACATAGGTGTTTCTGCTATTCCAGTTGACCTACGTTTTCTTCCGGTACAAGAAATCTTGTGCGAGGAGGATTTTGTAATCGCTAATTGGACAAGACCTACGGACTTTTACATCGCGTAGATCCCCTACTTGTAGCCGTAGTGGTTCTAGGAGTCTCCGTATCTGTAGTCTCCCATTGACGGTTTTCCTTCAAACACCCTTGGTTTGGTCTGCAAAACCGAGTTTACGAACCATGTCGCTGCTAATGAAGCTGCGTGAAGCTCCTCTATCCAATAATTTTGGTACCGTTCTACGGCTTCTGCATCCTCGAGGCTGAACCTTTATTAGAATTGCTGGTTGGTCAACCTCGTATCCCTCATCAAAGTTTGCAATGTCAGAAACCATCTGCGGCAATCTAGGCCATTCAGATGGGCGATCGTTCGGCAGTGATCGCTTCTTACGAACAAGAGTTGCGCCTTTTGCTCCTGTCCTCTACCATTTTCTGACTCATTTTTATGCGACTTCCCCCCCCTTTTGGCCTGTTGCTTGCTGCATCAGTTGCGATCCATGTGTTGAAATATTCTGTAGTTGTAGTATGTAAGCCGGGCAGTGCCAACGGCACTGATTACGGCTTGTGGCTTCCTTGAATGTCTAATATGACTGTGGATTTGGAATCTACAGGAAAAACCGTGTGAGATCGACCCAAGAACGGGGTCGATCCATCAAGAATTCAGGAAGATACGCCCGGCCAAAGGTTGGACCGGCCGAGGGGAAAAAGGTGACGGGAAATCATCCCCAAAGACAAGGCTCGACCCTCGGAAGACCCAACAAAGCCGAAGCGCACCTTGGGGCCCGGATAGTCAATGAGTCAAGGATCATTGAGGGCCAAGGGCGCTTTGGAATGGCGCCCTGACGTGTTATTACCAGCAAGGGCGCTTCGGGGGGCCGTCACCGCCGCTAGTGGTGCTGCCAGCGGCAGATTACCGTGGTTCACGGAAACGACCATATCTCGGCCGTTCCTCTACGGAATGATGCGATTCTTGGTGCGTTGGAAAGCTGGGAAGATAAACTACGTGATTCTTAGGCAATAATGCTCATCCCAGGCCCGTACGGAGCCGCGCACGGCTCGGCGACCTCGGGTCGCCTAGGATGTGTCATCATGTACATATAGTCTTGTATGTTGACACTTGAATAACAAGTACAGTTTACTCCCACTGTGCCACACGTGTTCCCGTGCTCCCCCAAGACAATCCTACGCTTCCGCAACGCCGGGTTGGTGTGCACCGGCCTCCCCTTGGTCGCCGTTGCCGCCGGTTGGTGCCTACACCATCCGGTTGAGTCTAGCACACCGCGCCCGGTTCACACTTGGTATCAGAGCCACCCTTGGCTCAGGGGCACAATCATCTACGTGGCAACCTCTCCTGGTCAGCGTAGACCAGCACGCATCTTGCCTCCTTGGCGGATCCGTGCCCAAGGCCAACCATGCACTCCGGTGACAAGGCGGTAACCGGAGGACCCGTTGAGGAAGAAGTTGCACCGGACGCAAAGATGACTTCATCCGGCTCGTCCTCATTGGCTGCTGCGTTTGACGCGCAAGGGAAAGTGACAGCAGCCGCAGTGTTGCAGAAGTTGCTCGCCGACATGCAGGCCAAGATGGACCTGTTGGAGAAGCAGAACGAGTACCTCAATGAAGAGCTCGCGAAGCGTCCAGTGCCAACATCAGTGGCAGTTGCCACCGCAAACGTACCTGCGGTGGGCGTCCCGAGCCCGCCCAAGCCGGAGTCATTTGACCCATCGAAGAAGGATGGGCCAGCTCCGCATGCTTGGATACTCGGACTGGAATTGTACTTCACCGCCATCGGCGTGGATGCCTCAAGGTACGAGGCGCGCCGCGACTATGCCGTGACCCTGTTGAGAGGGGCATCGTTGGATTGGTGGGCCGATGTGATGCGGTCCAATCCACACGGCAGTGGAGCATCAATGGTCGCCAGCATTGCGGCCGCGACCGGAATCTCAACCCCATCGGCTCCAACGTGCAGCAGTGGTGACCCTACCCTGAAATGGCCGACCTCGTGGAAGGAGTTCACGGAGTCGTTCATCAAGCGCTTCACCGTGGGTGACGTGAGGAACAACGCACGTGCCAAGCTGCGTCGGCTTCGCCAAACTGGCGGCGTCGCCGAATATACCCGCAGGTTTCGTGAGATCGTCGCCAACTATGGCTTCGACTCCCACGAATTGTGCTTCCACTATAGCAACGGCATCAAGAACGACGCCCGTGCTGTGACGGTGATGCACGACCTCAACGACTACCCGTCGGCAATGATCGTAGCAGCCGAACGGTACGATTCGCACGTGCAACAGGCTCATACCAACAGCCACAACTCTTTTGGTGGTGGTTATGGCAAGCGGGCCGAGAGTGACGTCACGCCCATGGAGATCGGAGCGTTACAACAGCGCAAGTGCTACAACTGTGGCAAGCCTGGCCACATTGCGCGTGACTGTCCGAGTCCAAGGAAGGGCGACGGCAAGGGTAAGCGGCAAGGGAAGGGGAAGCAAGCCACGAAGGAAGCAGATAAGGCAACAAAGGATTCGGGAAACGAGGAGAGCCGGGAGTAGATGGCGTTACTCCTGGCTCCTCTCAGTCCAAACCGCCAGTTGACCGCCCACCCGAACGCCTTACGGCAATTAAGGGGATTTCCGAGGTCAAGGCATGGGACGCGGAGTATGAGGAGGAGCAGCCCGCACTTCTCTTGGAGGCGCGAGTGAAAGGCGTCAAGGGGAAGGTGGGGAGCCTGCTGGATTGTGGCGCGAGCCACAGTATTGTGAGCATGGAGTGTGCTCGAAAGTGGGGCCTTGCGCTCACGAGCAAGAAGCAGACCGCTAACCAAGTGGACGGCACGATTGAAGTGGGGTACCTGGCCCGTCCCCTCTCCATTCGCATGGGGAAGCTTCGCATAACGGCCGTATACCGGGTGTGCCCGATGAAGGATTACGATGTGATCCTCGATCGTGACTTCCTCCACAAGTACAACCCCGTCGTCAATTGGGAGGCGCGCACCGTCTCAGTCAAGCTCGGAGACAAGGAGTATCCCCTGCCTACGTGGTCCGAGGAAGAGGCCGCGGAGGAGGAGACTTGCGAGGAGGAAGCGCCGCAGCAGACGGTGCCTCGCAAGGAGGAATCGGCGCCTATGATGCTGAACTTGGTGCAGCTCAAGCGTGCGATTCGAAAAAAGTAGCAAATCTTTCTGGTGTTCGTGCGAGACGTGGAGGACGATTTCGACGAACCAGAGGACATGGCGCCTGCTGTGGCGCATGGGGCGACTCGTAAGCAGCCGGGGGTCCAAGGCAAGTTTGCCGCGGTGACCGAGGGGCTTCGGAAGGTGTGTACGGAGTTTGAGGACGTGTTCCCCGACACCCCCCCGGCGGGTCTGCCACCAAAGCGGGACGTGGACCATCGCATCGACCTCAAACCTGGAGCGCGCCCGCCTGTTCGTGCAACGTACCGCATGAGCGAAGCGCAGCTGCAGGAGCTCAAGAAGCAGCTGACCGAGATGACGGAGCAGGGTTTCATTCGCCCATCCTCGTCTCCTTACGCTACACCTGTCTTGTTTGTGCAGAAAAAGACGGGGGAGATGCGCATGTGCGTGGACTACCGGGCGTTGAACGAGTTGACCATCAAGAACCGGTACCCGCTTCCACGAGCTGAGGAGCTTTTCGATCAGCTCCATGTGGCTCGCTTCTTCACAAAGATCGACCTCCGTTCCGGCTACCACCAGATCCGCATCGCAGCAGATGATGTGGAAAAGACGGCCTTCCGCACCCGCTATGGTCACTACGAGTTCCTCGTGATGCCTTTCGGGTTGACCAATGCGTCGGCCACCTTCATGGCGGCGATGAACAACATCTTTAGGGCATACTTGGATGACTTCGTGGTAGTGTACCTCGACGACATCTTGGTGTATAGCAGGACGGCGGCGGAGCATGAGGAGCATGTGAAGAAGGTCCTCGAGATTTTGAGGAAGGAGAAGTTTTTTGCAAAACTCTCCAAGTGTGAGTTCGCGGTGGATAAAGTTGAATTCCTTGGACACGTCATTGGCAATGGACAGATTGCCATGGATCCGCGCAATGTGTCGGCCGTGCAAGAGTGGCCGAAGTTGCGTAGTGTGCACGATGTGCAAGTGTTCCTTGGTTTTTGCAACTACTACCGCAGGTTCATCCTTGGCTACGCGGGAGTGTCAGCGCCACTCTCCAATCTCACTCGCAAGGATCACGAGTGGAGTTGGGGAGTAGGCGAACAAGAAGCCTTTGAGAATCTCAAACAGGCTCTGACCTCTGCGCCGGCCTTGCACTTGGCCGACAGCGGCCGTGAGTTTGAAATGGCGACGGATGCATCGGACCTGGCCATTGGTGGAATCCTTTTGCAGGACTTTGGCAACGGGTCGCAGCCGGTCGCCTACTACTCGCGCAAGTTGCGCGGGGCGGAGCTGAACTATGCCACTCATGACAAGGAGATGCTCGCCGTGGTCGCAGCCTTCAAGAACTGGCAGTGCTACCTCGAGGCGCGGAAGTGCACGGTCTACACCGACCACCACGCGTTGAAGTACTTCAAGACGCAGCCGAACCTGAGCCGGCGGCAAGCGCATTGGGTGGAGTACCTCGAGTCGTACTTCGACTACGAAATCGTGTACCGGCCGGGTCGCATCAACCCAGCCGATGCACTCTCACGGCAACCGGACCTGATGATGCGGGTCGCATCTCTCACCATCCACGAGGATGCCTTCCTTGTGAAGCTCTTCACGGAGGGATACGAGGCACATGGGGAGTATGACGCTCGGAGATTTTTCTTCGAGGCGCCGTATTGGCGACGGCGCAACACGCAACAGGTGGTGGTTCCCGCGGTGCCCGCACTTCGGCAGCTGCTTTTGGAGGAGTGCCATGACAGTGGCCCGAGCGGTCACTTCTCCGTCGACAAGACATTGAAGACGGTGGCTCGCTTCTTTTGGTGGCCCACCATGTCGTCGGAGGTGGCTGAATTCTGCCGGAGTTGTGACGTGTGCCAACGCCACGAGGCGAGGAGGACAAAGACCCCGGGTCTCCTCCAACCCTTGCCAATCCCCGAGCAGCCGTGGCAGGACATCTCCATGGATTTCATCACGGGTTTGCCCACGACAGCGGCAGGCCACAATACGGTGTTGGTGGTGGTGGATCGCTTCAGCAAGATGTCGCACTTCATTGCGACGCATGATACGGTGAGCGCGGAAGGCACGGCTCGGCTGTTCCTCGAGCACGTGGTGCGTCTTCATGGCGTGCCGCGGTCCATTGTGAGCGACCGTGACCCGCGTTTCACAAGCAAGTTCTGGCGAGAACTCATGGAGCGGTACGGCAACAAAGTGCAGCTGTCGACCAGTTTTCATCCCCAAACTGACGGGCAAACGGAGCGGACGAACCAGACGCTGGAGCAGCTCCTCCGTACAGTGGGTGATCCGGACGAGACGGCGTGGGACCAGCGATTGCCGGTCGCTGAACTGGCGTACAACTCTGCCACGTCCGCCTCCACCGGCAAGGCGCCATTTGAGGTGGTGAACGGGACGGTGCCCGCCACGCCCCTCAGTTTGCACGTCGCAAGCAACCTGCCCGCGGTGGAGTCTACCGCACGCGACTTCAAGCAGATTTGGGCGGCGACGCGACATGCATTAAAGAAGGCGCAAGAGCAGCAGAAAGTGCAAGCGGACCGCCGACGCGTAGACGCAACGCTCAAGGTCGGTGATCGCGTGCTTCTCAACAGCGCGCACGTCAAGCTTCGTGGGGTCGGGTCCGACAAGTTAAAACCCCGGTGGCTTGGTCCGTTCGAGGTGCTCAAAATGAGGACACCCGTGGTAGTACGGTTGGCTCTTCTGCCTTCCATGCCTGTCCACGATGTGTTCCACATCTCCAAGCTCAAGCTCTATCATGATCCAGCTGAGCATTTTCCTGGCCGCAGCTGTGAGCCTCCCCCTCCAGTGGTGATCGAGGGCGAGCAAGAGTTTGAGGTGGAGGCCATCCTTGACCACCGTCGTCGTGGCCGTGGATGGGAGTACCTGGTCAAATGGAAGGGCTACAACGCAGCCCACAACTCATGGGAGCCGGCCTGCAACTTCAATGTTGGCGGGGTGAATACCATCCTCCGGAACTATCAAGAGCGAACCGGGACGGCTCGCTCCTAAAGGGGGGGGGTAGTGTAAGCCGGGCAGTGCCAACGGCACTGATTACAGCTTGTGGCTTCCTTGAATGTCTAATCTGACTGTGGATTTGGAATCTACAGGAAAAACCGTGTGAGATCGACCCAAGAACGGGGTCGATCCATCAAGAATTTAGGAAGATACGCCCGGCCAAAGGTTGGACCGGCCGAGGGGAAAAAGGTGACGGGAAATCATCCCCAAAGACAAGGCTCGACCCTCAGAAGACCCAACAAAGCCGAAGCGCACCTTGGGGCCCGGATAGTCAATGAGTCAAGGATCATTGAGGGCCAAGGGCGCTTTGGAATGGCGCCCCGACGTGTTATTACCAGCAAGGGCGCTTCGGGCGGCCGTCACCGCCGCTAGTGGTGCTGCCAGCGGTAGATTACCGTGGTTCACGGAAACGACCATATCTCGGCCGTTCCTCTACGGAATGATGCAATTCTTGGTGCGTTGGAAAGCTGGAAAGATGAGCTACGTGATGCTTAGGCAATAACGCTCATCCCAGGCCCGTACGGAGCCGCGCACGGCTCGGCGACCTCGGGTCGCCTAGGATGTGTCATCATGTACATATAGTCTTGTATGTTGACACTTGAATAACAAGTACAGTTTACTCCCACTGTGCCACACGTGTTCCCGTGCTCCCCCAAGACAATCCTACGCTTCCGCAACACCGGGTTGGTGTGCACCGGCCTCCCCTTGGTCGCCGTTGCCGCCGGTTGGTGCCTACACCATCCGGTTGAGGCTAGCACACCGCGCCCGGTTCACATTGTAGGTTTGCGTATCTCTCTGGGTAATGGTTTCCACCATCATTAGAGTCGAGGAGTCCGCCGACTGGTTTTTTTTCATTTATAGGATAACTGTGATTAGGAGGTCGCCAGCGGTAGGATTCCTGGATCCGAGTGTTGAAGTTGGCACTGTCGATCCTTTCTTTTGCTGCGATCATCCACAATAAGTCGTTTTGGATGCTGAAAAATAGGAATTGCTAGCCGGATATCTCGCTTGAGGCCATTGTTGTAGTGAAAACAGAATCGGTCGGGGGTGATGTCTACTCTGGTGATGATCTCGTGGAATTTCCGCGTGCTCTGCCAAGCTAGACTGCTGACGTAGACGCTAAGGTTTGCACTGTGCCTCAGACTTCTTGTTCAATCATCCAAAGTGTATGAGCATCTTGCGCAAAAATTCATTCCAGTCGGTTGGTGGCGTCAGTGTGTTTTGCCATTGTGGGTTGATCTGCTCCAGGAGTAGAAAGCCTATAAAGTTTGGTTATGTGAGACGGGCGCCGTTGGCCGTTGATGAGGCTTCGCCGGTCTCCTGTTGCTGTTGGATGGTCTTTAGATTGGACCACAAACTTAACGTCGTGCCACGCAAAAGCGCGGCTGCGAGGTCAATTTCCTTTTGATCATCGTCGACCCTAGCAACGGTGAAGTACACCTCCAAACTCGTTAGCCACTTCCAAACAGTCGGTCCTTTTGATTTTGCAGGATCGGATGGTTCTGGTGGAGCCGGAAAGTTTTCGGGTTTGCTCGAGATCTGGGAACTTCTCTCGATAAGGAGTACTTCACGTGCACTTGAGTTGTAAAGAGCCTCCATTGCAACGTTGAGTTGTTGGAGCAGGTGGTTGTTGGTCCCCTTGAGCGCGGAGATCCATTTCGCAAGTTCCTCGTTGATCCACGCCTGTCGTCAAGTGCCACTTGTCTTCCATGCTATCGTTTTCGGGGCTCTCGGTTGGGGCGTCTAGTTCACCGCTGTTGGGCCCGTGACCAGATTGATCGCCAAAGCCATAGGGGTTGTTCTAGCAACCGCATAGCCTACCACGCTGGCATTTGCTGTCGCTTCAGGGTTTGCGTGCATCGGCATGTTCTGCTCCTCCATCACCGAATTTGTTGCCAAAAACCTGCTGCTGGTCATCGGTTTTGTTATCCTGAGGGTGAGTGTGCACCCTGGAGGGTCCCTAGCAGTGGCTGGTTCCCACCACCAACTGTTTTTGGAGAGACTGAAACTGTGGAGGCAATTGGTTCCAGTGATGGCAGAAAACTAGTCAGAGAGTGTGGCAATGGTTTTGGCCTCAATTGAATAAGAATAAACTCTTGATCAAGGCTCACAAGCAGTGGCATTTTATAGCCACTGATCTAAGCATTCCAAAACACCAAGGCATGCCAGATTTGAAGCTTCATTGCAAATTCTATTGCTTCTAGAGTGTCCCTCGGTAGTCTGTCCTTTTTCCCACCTAAGAAGGCATCCCTTCCCTCCTCTAGAAGCTTCTGCCCCTTCCTATATTTCTTAGCTTGCTTCTAGTAGGAGGGAAGGTGTCCAGAAGACCAAGACACCTCTAGATGCCTTGTAGGACAAGTCACCCCTTCTAGAAGGTGTTCCACATTCCTGGACCTTACCCTAGTCTTCTAGAAACTTAAGGAGGAACGCTAGAGGTTGAGCTAGCTTCCTGGCACCTATTTTCACCTCCCTTGAGGCAGAGCAGAAATTGATCTTGTTGGACTTCAACCCGGGTCCTTGCCTCTAGATGTGGACACCATTAACCACTTAGCCACTAAGACTTGTCTTATCGGTGTTCCTTCTTGGAGTCACTCCAGCCATGGTGAGGAGCATCTCTCCAACACGTTGCACTCGCTCGCCTCATGTGGTAATCGCAAAA
>SZWC01003436.1:9069-47669 GCA_023375785.1 Penium margaritaceum
GAGAGAGAGGGAGAGAGAGAGAGGGAGAGAGAGAGAGAGAGAGAGAGAGAGAGAGACAAGGAAGGGAAAGAAGGGCCATAGCGAGAGATTGAAATCATGGGAGATCAAAAGAAAGGGCGAGGGAAGGACATGAGTGTATGAGAGTACACTCTTGGAATACACTATTTCTCCAATGTGTTCCAATGGGGTAACCACACCAATGCAATGCAATAGAAAATCAGTGCATGAAAAAGCTACCATTGGGCATGTACGCATGCCGGATGCCTCATGCTCACTCTTGCTTATCAGCTCCTGTACCTTCAAGCCCTTCAGAGCGTATCAACCCAAGCCCTGCAAGGCTAATAACGTGCCAAGTCTTGGGGCTGTACCTTTCTCAAGAGATCCACGAGTATGTGCTTTGTGCTGCAATAATGCAGCAAAACCTGTCCCTTCTCCCTTCTCCGCGTGTAGTGGTAGCGCACGTCGATGTGCTTTGTCCTCCTGTGCTTCTTCGGGTTGTTGGTCAGCAAGATTGAGCTGGTGTTTTTCTCCTGAACCACCGTAGGCTCCTGCTGCGGCACACCTAGCTCCCCAAGCAATCTACGGAGCCATACCGCTTACTTGACCGCCTCAACCAGCGATGTACTCTGCCTCCACTATGGAAGTAGCAGCGCAGTCCTACTTCCTGCTACACCACGAGGCCGTTGCACCAGCAAGGAAGAGTACATAGCCAGAAGTGGACCTCCTCGTGTCCACATCGCGAGTGTAGTCTGAGTCACTCAGTGTTGTACTGCCAACATCGAAACCCGGCATAATTTTTTGCACCATTATACCCTGTGAATATTCACATTTCATGTGTATGTTACACACATTCACTGGTTTCCACGCATTCATTCCATGTAGTCCGTTGCTCTACTCAAACAAACCATGCAATTCAGATGCAGGGTGAAAGAAATAGCAGCATGTTGAGATCTCACAAGCTTTCAATGTATCATGGACAGAATTTCCATGGAGACAACACCCCCTATTCCCACCTAGTCCTCCCCCTAACAGGCTACAGCTCTTGAAGGCGCGTGCTCGCCTTATTGCCATTGGCACCAGCCTGGCTGGTGCCAATGGCAACAGCCTTGGTAGAGGACATGGATGTCCCTCTTTTGGCACTAGTAGGGCCCCTTTCCACCTGCAGGGCCCTTGCTACCTGCAGGGCCCTTGCTGCTTTTAGGGTCGCTGCCAGCTGCCTGGCCCTTGCCACTAGCAATGCCCTTGCCACCAGGAGCACCCTTGCCACCATCAACACCCTTGCCACTTGCTGCACCTTTGCCACTATCAAGGAATCCACAGGATGCAATCCCGAAAAAACTTCTGATAGTTTCTCGGTGGTTAACGTCTTCTGTTTTGGGCGAATCTATGACTGAGCGTAAGCTTTCCAGTCGCCTCACGCTATGTGAGCAAGAAATAGAGACAGTCAATTTTGCGAAGGGAGTAATGCAATTATGCATCATTTTTTGTACAAGGACATCATCACAATATTTATAGGGCTAGTCATGAGCTTTCCAACGCACCAAACCGTGTGCAATTTTGCCAAGCATAGCCCAAGTTACGCTTGCCGAAGTACAAGTCTCACCCACCACAGAAGCCTGACGCCACCACACGCTGTGGCGCCTTTCTTCACGTGCGAAGCTCCTTTCCGAAGGCACAGATCCCATTGCACGTGATGTAGGGGTCCCCTGCAGTGATTCCAAATACCTCTCCCACTTTTGGGTGGGGAATGATAATGGGGTGTGACGTGGTTTAAAACCTGTCCGTGGACCTACACTCAGAATTGGGACAAAGTCCCCGAGTAACAAAACGTACTATTGAGTTTCAGACGCCGAGCATGGATTTTGGCTAGGTCCCTCAGT
This sequence comes from Penium margaritaceum, assembly GCA_023375785.1. Taxonomy (NCBI): domain Eukaryota; kingdom Viridiplantae; phylum Streptophyta; class Zygnematophyceae; order Desmidiales; family Peniaceae; genus Penium; species Penium margaritaceum. Next base: position 10,950 of record SZWC01003436.1, read on the forward strand.
AAAAACCTGCAGTACAGGATCTGGTGGATTATCCAGCAGACACCTCGGCAAACCTTCCGGAGAAAAATCTCCAAATGACTCATAAGTTACTTGGTCCGGTCGGTTGTCCACCGGCTTTTGCCGGTGGACAACCGACCAAGTCGCAGCTGGCTCCTAGAGCCGCTACATACAACCCAACTTTGGAAGGCCATATCTCCCTTGATTCTTGAGCGATTCCAGTAAAACAACTTCCACCAGATTCAGCGACTCGTCAACCAGAAGGAGGAACATAGATTTTAAGATCCGAGCAATCCTTGAGTCGCCAGATCTGCTGGCACGGAGTTTCCTCTTTCTGACGGCCCGTTGGCGCCTCTCTGTGCTGCACTTGGGCATGCGGAGGGACAACTTTTTCAACATTCTCCCCCTTGCACCTTCCATGCCCACAACTCCAGTTTTCTCTCACTCATCTTCCGCTGCGCCCTTCAGCCCATCATAGCTGGTCATCCCAAGCCCAGCCACGCTCATCACGTGCCGGTCCGCAGATTGCGCTTTGGTCAAGTAATCCGCAAGCATGTTGTGCGTGCTACAGTGCTGCAACACCACCTGTCCCTTCTCGACCATTTCCCATGCGTAGGGATAATTCTGGTCAGTTTGCTTCATCCTCCTGTGTTGCGTCGGGCTGTTGGTCAGCAAGATGGAGCCGGTGTTGTTCTCTTCCACCACCGTTGGCTCTAGCTGCGGCAGGCCCAGCTCCCTGTGCAACTTGCAGAGCCACACTGCCTCCTTTATTGCCTCGGCCAGCGTGATGTACTCAGCTTCCAATGTGGAGGTGGCGACACAGTCTTGCTTCTTGCTGCACTACTAGACTGCTGCACCAGTGAAGAAGGACACATACCTAGATGTGGACTTCTGCTTGTCCACATCGCCAGCTTAGTCTGCATCTGTGTAGCAGACTAGACGCAAAGGGTCCGCCAGCCCTTTGCCATGGAACCTCAAGGGCGTGTGCCGCGTCTCCTGTAGGTAGCGGAGGATGCGCTTGACTGCTTGCAAGTATAGTGGCCCTGGATTGGCCACGTACCTACTCACTTGGCCTACTGCATAGGCCAGGTCCGGTTGAGTCGCCACCATGGCATACATGAGGTTGCCCAAAGCAGATTGGTAGGGCACTCCTGCCATATCCTCCAGCTCTTAGTTTGTTTGTGATGCCATTGCCGCACTGAGTACCAGCACCTGGGTGATTGTTTTAGCCCGTACAAGGACTTCTGCAGCTTGCACACCTTGCCCCCCGGTGCCTCCACCTCCTCCGGCACCTCCATGTAGATTTCTTTGTCGATGATGCCATTGAGGAAGGCCGTCTTTACGTCCATTTGGTGGAGCTCCATGTTCTTTGCGGCTGCAACCGCAAGGATTGCCCGGAAGCTTGTGAACTTGGCAACGGAGGCAAACGTCTCATCATAGTGCTCGCCCTTACGCTGTGCGTACTCGTTCACCACAAGCCGCACCTTGTACTTTTCAACCACACCTTCCTTTGTGAACTTGGCTTTGAAAAACCACTTGGAACCAATCGCCTTGGCATCTTTCAGCCTGCCAACCAGCTGCCACATGTCTTTTTCAGCAATGGACGCCAACTCCGACTTCATGGCGGTGTCCCAATGCTTCCCCTCAAGCCGCGCAAGCACCTCTTACACGGTTGTCAATTGCGTTGATACAGCCATCGTGCATCGCGTCATGCCGATCCATCAACCGGTGCTTGCGTTGAGATGCTTTCCCGCTCTCAGTTGCCTCCCGCTACGGTGCGGTAACTTTGGTGGTATCTTGTCACTCTGTTGCAATCCTTCCAACTCTATCCGCTCCTGTGAATCATTGACCGGACGGCTCCCCGAGGATCCCTCCCACTCGGGCTAATCATCGACCGGACAGGCGGCACATTCGGAGGATTATTCTTTAAAACCCGATGCTAACTCCACCTGGAGTGTGCGCTTTGCCACCCACGGTGCCTCCTTCAACAGATCATTCCACCGGATCTCCAACCCAGCTTCATCATCGTCGGAGTCCTCCAGGTCAACTGCTGCACCTGCTGCATTTCCTCTCTCCAACGCTGCATCCTTGACCTCCACGTCCGTTGGCTCCTCCTCGTAGTCAAGGAGCTAGAACCACTCCTCCTGTTTTGGAGTGTTCCCGACGCTCATGTTGTTACTGCTGCTACTAAAGCTCTGCTGCTCATTGAACTCGACGTCACGACTACAGATGATCTCTTGTGTGTGCAAGTCCCAGTGCCGATATTCCTTTTGTACGCTGTAGTAGCCAAGGAACAAGCACGGCTTTGCCCGCGGTTCAAGCTTGTTGTTGCGTCGTTGCGCCGCCTACACCATTGCGTGCACCTTGCACCGGAACACCTTGAGGTGCGCCTTTTTAGGCTTGCGCTTGCTCAAAACCTCCTTCAACGTCTTCTAGCTGCCCTTTCCCTTCAACACTGCTGTTGTGGTGAGGTTGATGGTGTAGCTTGTATGCACAGCCTCCGCCCAGAACCCTTGCTGTAACCCCACATCCACAAGCATGGTCCGCATCATGTTGAGCAGTATTTGGTTCGCCCGCTCCGCCACTCCGTTGGACTATGACTAGTACGGTATAGTGGGTTCCCACTTGATGCCCTGTTGTTTCATCCACCCACTGCAACCCACATACTCTCCGCCATTTTTGTTGCATAATGATTTGACCTTCAAGCCAGTTTGCCTCTCCACAGCTGCGATGTACTCTTTCAGCAGGTCCAGAACCTCGCCTTTCCGTTTCATGAAGTACACGTACATTTGTTTGCTGTAGTCATCAATAAAGGTGAGGAAGTATCTCAAGCCGCTGTTTGATGGAGTTTTGAATGGTCTGCACACATCATTGTACATGACCTCTAGCAGGTCCTTTGCGTAAGCCTTGTTCTCGTTGAACAGCTTGCGCCACGCCTTGCCCAAAGTGCAAGGCTTGCACGTTTTGTGCACTGTTGTACCTGCTATTGCGTCTGCTACACCGTCGATAATGAGGCCGCACACCATGTCACACCTTGCCATCTCCTTAACGGTTTTGGGCACCGAATGCTCCAACCATCAGTGCCAGAGCTCAAGATGAGCGCTTCCTTCCTTGGCCATGCTGAAGACGCACTCCTGCAAACTTGCTGCGTCGGATGCCGCGAGGACCACCTTGGTCTTCAGGATGTAGAGACCGCCCTCGCGCTTTGCCTGCAGCACGACCTTGCCATCGCCATCGATGCGCAACACTGCGCCTTTCCTGTGGAAGAGCACCTCATACCCCTTGCCTGTTAAGGGACTGCCACTCAAAATGTCAGCCAGGCCGGGGACGTGCTGCACATCACAGATTGTTCACAGCTCCTTACTGCTGACCACAACTTTCACCTCCACGTTGCCTTGGCCGGCCGCCGGCTCGACGTTGTCGTTCGTGATCACCATTTCCTTGGAGGACTTCTCGTAGGTGACGAGCCCCACCTTCTCAACTTGGGTGTGCTCTTCGGCTCCGAAATCCAGGCACCACCTCTTGGCTTTCTTGAGGAAGTCGTTCTTGTTGCCATTGAGGAGTGACATGCCCTTGGTGTTTTTGCCTGCAGCCTTTGCCTCTAGTAGGCACTCACCGGCCCAATGGCCCTCCTTGTAGCAGTTGCGGTACGCACTTTTCTTGGTGCCCTTCTTGTCGCCACCCTTTCCGCCGCTTCCTTGGCCCCCACTTCCGCCACCACGAGTTCTGATGACGAGGGTCGATGAGGAAGACGAGGACTCCCCGCAGCTCTATCGCTGTGCCTTGTTGCGGATGTACTCTATGACCGCGCCATAGGTGAGCTTGTACTCTGACCATCCTCCAAGGACGGTGATGAGTGGACCCCAACTATCAGGTCGGGCCATGAGGAGGGCCATCGCCTACAGCTGCGTGTTGCTCTTCCACCCCACGTCATTACATTGCAAGGTGAGCAACTCGATCTCCTGCATTGCGGAGATGACATCATCTCCTTCCTCGATTCTCACTGTGAGGAGCCGCTTCATCACGAAGATTTTTTTCGTGAGTGACTTGGATTGGTGGATGGCACAGACTTTTTTCCAAGCTTCGGCTGCCAGCTTGTGGCCTTGGAGCTAGGCCCACTGCGACTCAGCTGTCCCAGACTTAAGGAGCATGAGCCCCTCCATGTTCTTCTTTTCAAAGGCGTGCTTCTCTGCGTCCATAGCAGTCGCCTCTGTGAACAACCCCTTTCCCAACATGACTTCCATTAGCCCCTCTTGCGAGAGGTGTAGCTCAAACTGCCACCTCCATAGCCCAAAGCCTGGGCCAACCGCATACTTCTTAACTGGTTGCGTCTTCTTCTGCGCCATGTGCGTAGCTCCTACTCGAACGGATTCTCAAAACATCACGGTGACGTCTAAAATGACGGTCTCGTGCGCTGCGGAAGACGTGAACGTTGGAGGCTATTACACAAGTAGGCCCATAACCCCTTGTCAGGGAATCCACGGGATGCGGTCCCAAAGGACTTCTGATCATCTCTTGGTAGTTTACGTCTTCTGCTTTGGCCATATCCGAGACTGAGCGTGAGCTTTCTCGTCGCCTTATGCTATGTGAGCAGGCAATTACAGACGGTCACTTTTGCGAAGGGAAAAACACGATTTTGCATTAGTTTTTATACATGAAAATCATCACATAATTTTTAGGGCTAGTTATGAGCTTTCCAACGCACCACATTGTGCGTGATTCGGCCAAGCGTAGCCCAAGTTACGCTTGTTGAAGCACAGGTCTCACCCACCACAGAAGCTTGACGCCGCCACACGCCGTGGCGCCTTCCTTCACGTGGGAAGCTCCTTTCCCAAGGCGCAGATCCTATTGCACGTGGTGTAGGGTTTCCCCGCAGTGTTTCCATGCACCTCCTCCACTTTTGGGTCAAGTTTGGTGATGGGGTGTGACGAGGTTTGAAACCTGTCCATGGACCTGCAGTCAGAATTTTGACCAAGTGCCCGAGTAACAAAACGTACTACTGAGTTTCGGACGCCGAGCCAAGATTTTGGCGAAGTCCCTTAGTAACAAACTGCAGTATAGGATCCGGTGGATTATCCCACGTACGCCTCAGCAGACCTTCCAGAGCAAAACATCCAGATGGTTCTTTTGTTACTCGGTCCAGTCGATTGTCCACCGGATTTCGAGTCGCAGCCGGCTCCCAGAATCGTTGCACTCACCCCAACTTTGGAAGGCCATATCTCCCTTGATACTTGTCCGATTCCGGTGAAACAACTTCCAGTGGATTCAGCAACTTGTTAACCACAAGTTGCAGTCATTCAATTTAGGATCCAGACAATCCTTGATTCCCCAGAACTTCTGGCGCGGAGTTTCCTCTTTCTGGCGGCTTGTTAACGCCTTCCGGCGCCGCACTTGGGCATGCAGAGGGGCAAATTTTTCAACATCCACCTGCAGCACCTCTTTCACCAGCAGCTCCCTTCCCATCTGCTTCTTTTCTACTGCTGGTATGTGCACCAACATCATGTGTACCTGCAACTACAAGAGGAACATTACCAGAAGCAAGTGCACCAGCCCCAGCAGCATTCCCAGCACCATCATGAGCAGCATCTCCTGCAGCGTCTTCAACAGCTTCATCACCAGCATCAGCAGTGTCACCAGCATCTCCATCAGCGTCAGAAGCGTCAGCAGCATTTTCAGCAGCATCATCGCCATCAACATTACCTGTAGCATCATTGCAAGCATCATCAGCACCGCCAGCAACATCTTTGCGAGCTTCATCGCCAGCATAGCTTGCATTGCCATCAACATCATCGGCACCGCCAGAATTTCCATCTGCTTTGCTTGCATTAGCATCAGCATCATCTGAGGGATGACCAATGTCTTCCTCCACCATGGCACGAGTGCGCACTAGACGTTCGTAGGACGGAGTATCCTCGGCCAGCCCAGTGTGGCGTGGCTGTTTCTCGTTGGTTTGTGCGTCTCATCCACCTCCCTCCTCATCCTCCTCTTTTTCCACGTACACCTCTTCTTCCTCCATCTCATCGTCACTCTCTGCTTCTCCATCTACATCCCCCTCTTCCTCCTCCTCAATATCTGGCACCAGCTCACCGTCATCCTCACTGTCGGAGTCCTCAGCCTCAAGCCAGTTCATGTCACGTCCGCAGCATGGCTTTGTATGCTTGTAGTGCTTACGGAGTCCCACGTTGCAGCACACCAGCATTTCAGCATCCTCACACGGAGACGGTTTTGGCGCGCAGTGTGGATCAGTTGGTAAGTGGAGAAGATTCTTTCACAGTCAGACTAGGCACATGGCTGAAAGAGCAGCTTGATGGAGAGCTCGCGCAGATTAGGCAAGTGAACGAGGTGGAGGGAGGACCACTCATACGGCTGCAACGCCTTCGCCACCACCTTGCCCACTGCTTCCCACGCCTCCTGCTCATGCATCGAGTAGTCACCGGAATGACCTCCACAATGACGCAGCTGAGCAGGAAGTCCTCCACCTCCTTTTGCAAATCAGCCTGCTTCGGTGCAGGGAAGAGGGCCTCCACCGCCTGTGCCGAACCTGCAGCCATGCTGACATTGCCCCCTAAGTCATTTCCAAAGTGTGTAGGATGCACACGGCGTGCAGTCACGTACAAAGGGCATGCCATATCCTTCGTCCACCTTTCCTTCAGCCTGTCCACGGCTAGCTTTACATGTTGCACTGCAACGCGTGCTGGCCTGCGGCCTCTGGGCTTGCTCAAGGCCTTCAATGCTGTCGTGCAGTCAAGGATCCCTTCGTAGATTTTGCCTGCAGTCCCACCCGGGGAGTCTACAATGCGGAGTACCTCAACAAGTGGGTTGAAGAGGTCGTGGAGCTGGTGAACCTACAGCCAGAAAACATGGCAACGGACGGTTTTTTGCACCTCCTTCTTGCTCTGCTTAAACGCCCCATCTCTCTTTCTACCCATCTCCTTCCAGGTTTCAGAGCTCACAAGTTTGAGGAGGAAGGGCCGCATGTCAAGCAGGCGCTGTGTGACGATGTGGGCTGATGCAAAACGAGTGTCACAGTGCAAAAGTAGTACTTGCCCCCCACTCTGCTGCTTCAGCCATGCACGGGGCATGTCGTTGTTGCAGAGAAAGTTGACCACGCACTCCACTCTGGTCAGAAACCCAGCCGCTCAATCACTCTTGCAAACATCCTTTATCGCAAGATCCACATTGTGGGCACAGCATCCCTGCCATAGGATTCCCAGGTACTTTGTCTTCAGGTTCTCAAATTCTCGCTTGTTAACTGCGGTGTTGTCACAGACAACGGACACGACGTGCTATGCCCCCACCGCAACAATGGCACCCTCAATGATAGTAGACACATGGTCTGCGTTACAAATTATGCTACTGGCATCCTTGGAGAAGACGTGGTAAGTTCCCTTGGCATTTACTGCCATTGCATTGTAAATTGGACGCTGCTGCATGTCAGCCCACTCGTCCACTTCAAGGGAGACCCCGTAGATGGGCCAGCCCTGCTTCAGCAATGCATCAAGCTGCTAAGTTCCACATCCAGCTTTGGCAGCAGCTCGGACACCACCCTGCCGCGGTCAGGTGGGCGAAAGATTGGCGACGTGCTCCATGCAGTCTGCAGTACTTCCAAGAGTAATGGCTCTCTGTAGAAAAAGAATGGAATTTCTACACTCCATAAGCTTTGCAATTGCCATCTGGCAGGCATTATTGGTTGTTGTGTCAACATGCACACGCATGCCCGTCTGCACCAGTCCCGCCTCCATCTACGAAGAGGGAGGTTTCTCCTGTGATGATGGCTTATGGAGCACGTGCTGCTGCTGCTGCTGCTGCCGTGGTGGTGGTGTCTGCTGCTGAGCCTCCAGCTGCAGTCCGTAGTTGTCATCATCTTTGGCAAGAAGCTCAACCTGCTCCAAGGCCGCTGCACACACATGCTGCTCCCAAAGTGTTGCCCATGCGAATGCCTTCTGGCTTGTCCCCCAGCTGTCCCCAAGCCCATTGTACAGCCTTGGACTCACCGGCTTCCATCCATGTGGTGGTCACGGCTTACGCTCCAAGCTGAGTGCATCACAAGCAAGCAGAGGAGGATAGTCGCAACAGCCGACATCCCAGTTTGCTTCTCCAAAGTGTCCCCTGGTTCTGTCACACGTGCCACTCAAAGTGACCCCGCAAGAACCAACGAAAAATCTGGGACGCCTGGCAGGGGTTGGCACGGGCAGTGGCGGGACAGTGCAAGTGTGAGGAAATCCCCATGGAGGCGTCCCACGGGAGGAGGATTGAAGTCCTCTTGGGTGAATTGGAGGATGGAACCCTGTGTAGAGGAGCCCTGCACAGTCGATGACCCAACTTTTGACGAGGAGCTTGCGGGTCCCTTCTTGGGCGGCATGATGCCCTCACATGGATGAAGCCTCTGGGCCTCGTCCACAACCTAAGTGTCGGGAATTGACACTGAACAGAGCGAGTCATTGTGTCTGAAGTTTGAGCAACCTCTTGGAGTTCTCCGTTGGCCGTCGGCTGACAGCCGATGGCCATCCGAGTGCCATCAGTCAATCGCTGATGGCCCATCAGCTAAGCGGGCACCCATCATAGATGGATAACTGCTCAGTAGCCCTGTCCCAATGGCTGACAAGCTATCGTTGGTTGATGATGGCCATCTGGCAGATCGGATTGTTGGAAAGGCAGTCCGCGTTGATCAATGGACATTGCCCATTGCTTGATGTCCAGTGGACATTGATCTGTCTGATTATCACTGCATGGGGACGGAATTCATGCACAACTTGATGTTCAAGGGTCAGAATGGTTGGGTGCATGAAGCCATGTGGAATTGGCGTTGAGATTCAGTAGTTCAGAGTTTGAACGGTCGACTTCTCAACCTTCTTGTCTTCTCTGACAATGACATGCATGCATTAGAAATACATACCTCAAACCATGTAAAGAACGCAAGGTTTGCTATAAACATGAAGGACTTGTTCACTAAAATCAATCGTGCACCACGCCTTTTAAACCACAGTGACATGGCAGCCCCTGTTGGACGACGGACTTTGCCAAGGAATCTGAAACGTCCACGTGGAGTGACATGTCTACTTTCATGCATAGTCTGCCATGTGGATATTGGCAGGATGTTCTTTTGTCCACATTCAGTGGATGAGGGCATGGGAACGTCATGCACCATCAACTCTGGTGATAAGGTTCACGCGTCGACCTGAATCCGCACGCTTGGAGTGTTCAAAAAGTGCCGAGACCAAAGTCACATGCAAGAGTCCCACGCATGTTGACCACGGAAATACGTTTCGTGTAAAAAGTGCCATCACCCCACACTGATGCCCCATCTATGTGCATCGGGGTGCCATGGCCGTTTTTGATCGGATCACAACAGACCCCGAGGACAACACTAGCTTCAGTGTAGCAGACTAGCCGCAAGGGATCTGATTTCCCCTTTCCGTCGTACTTTAGGCACGAGCGCCCCCTTGCCTGAAAGTACCAGAGGATGTGCTTCACGGCCATCCAGTGTAGTGGTCCAAGGTTGGCCAGGTACCTGCTTACCTGACCCACCACGTAGGCCAAGTATGGCCAAGTCGCCACCATGGCATACACCAGGTTGCCCACCCTAGATTGGTAGGGCACCTCCCTCATGTCCTCCTTATCTTCTTTAAATTGCAGTGCCATAGCCGCAATCAGCTCAATGCTCGTGGAGACCGGACTACCCACAGGTTTACAGTGCTCCATGTTGTACTGCACCAGGACATCGGCCATGTACTTGGCCTGCCCTAGCTCAAGCGTGCACGTCCTCCAGTTCTGTGTGCTGCTCACCCCAGATAGAAATCCAGCTTCCCCATGTCCGTAATCTTAAATGTGTTTCTCAGCTATTCTTTAAGCTGTTGCAAAGCCGCCAGATCTGATGAACACAGGATCAGATCGTCCACATACAGTGCAACAATCTGATGGAGTCCCTTCCTGCGCCGCATGTACACACTGTGGTCTGACTCATAGTGCTTGAAGCCCAGCTCTGCCATGTAGCCATACATCTGCTGGTACCAGTACCTGGGCGCCTCTTTCATTCCACACAAGGCCTTCCGCAACTTGTACACCTTTCCCTTCTGCGCATCCACCCCCTCCGGCACCTCAAGGTACATATCCCTATCAATGATACCCTTCAGGTATGCCGTCTTGACATCCATTTGGTAGATCTCCATGTCTGTTGCACCTGCCACCAAGAGGATCATCAGGAGACTTGTGAACTTGGCGCAGGCACGAACGTCTCATCGTAATGTTTGCCTTTCCATTTCTTGTACCCCTTCACCACCAGCCATACCTTATACTTCTCAAAATTGCTTTCCTTGGTGAGATTCACCTTGAAGACCCACTTGGATGTGATCACCTTTGGCCCCTAATGCCGATCCACCAGTTCCCAAATGCAATTCTCAGCAAGGGACAAATGCTCAGATTTTATTGCTTTGCCCCGCTGCTGCCATCAGGCTATGCAAGTGCCTCTTGCATGATCATTGGCTCCGTTGTGGCTACCATCATGCACCGTGCCATGCCAACTCAGCGGCCCGTGCTTGCATCGTATCGCTTTGCAGCATTCCGCTGCTTTCCGCTGTGACGCGGCGACCTTGGCGACACTAGCTGCTGGTCCTGCTACTGCCTTGCTTTAACGTTGTCTTTGGCCGCAGGCTCCCCCGCATCGGCTGCTGCATCTTGCATTCCAGCGGCAGGAAGACCTGCTGCGTTGTCCTGCTGCGCTCCAACATTGTCGTTCTCCAAAGGCCCGTCATCGAAATCTACAACAGCTAGCTCCTCCTCACGCTTAAGGGGTTCAAACCACTTTCCTTGCTTTGGTGAGTGTGCTACGTCGATGGTGTACCTACTGCTGCAGTAGCTTTGCTGCTCATCAAACGTGACTTTGTGGCTAGTGATGACGTCTTGCATCCATGGATCAAAGAGGCGGTATGCCTTGAGCGCACTCTCGTACTTGAGGAACGCGCACACCTTTGTATGCATGTCTAGTTTGGACTTTTTTCTTTGTGCGGCCTGTACCAACACGTCCGCCTTGCATCCGAACGCCTTCAAGTGCTCCACGCTTGGTTTGTACCCACTCCATGCCTCCTACGGTATCTTGCAGTCACCCTTCCCCTTTAGCACTGCCATTGGGTTGAGGTCGGTGATGTATCATGCCGTGCTCACGGCCTCAGCCCACAGGCTCCGTGGTAGTTTAGCGACCACGAGCATAATCCGTGCCATTGTGAGTATCGTTTCATCGGCATGCTTCTCAACGCCATTAGATTGAGGTATGTACGGAGTGGTCGGCTTCCACTCAGTCTCCTGCTCCTTCAGCTACCCTCCGCAACCCACATACTCATCGCCATTGTTGTTGCGTAGCGCTCTGACCTTGCAACAAGTCTGCCTCTCCACCATTGCGACGTTCTTCTTGAGCCGGTCCAGCACCTTGCTTTTCCGCTTCAGGACGTAGACATAGAATTATCTGTTGCAGACGTCAATCAAGGTGAAGAAGTATTGTACGCCCCCAATGGACGGCGTCTTGATCGGTCCGCATACATCACTGCGCACGACCTCAAGCAGGTTTTTGGCCCGCAGCTCTCTGTCTTCAAACAGCTTGTGCTTCGACTTGCCTGCAATGCAAGGCTTGCAGTTTGATCGGCCAAATCTGCTACTGCATCTGCTGCACCGGTGATGTTGAGGCCGAGAACCATGTCGCGCTTTGCTATCTCCTTCACAACTGTGGGCGACGAGTGCCCCGGCCACCGATGCCACAGCTACAGGTTTGCTTCCCCACCTTTGGTAAGGTTGATGGCGCGTGCTTGTGATTCTGCTGCGTCTGCTGCCGAGGGGTTGAGTTTTGTCTCAACAATGTAGAGGCCTCCCTTGCGCTTCACTTTGAGCACGAACTCGCTGTTGTCATCCATCCGCACGACTGCACCTTTCCTCGAGAAGAGCACTTCATACCCCTTGTCCGTCAAGCGGCTCACACGCAAAATGTCGTCCAAGCCAGGGACATGTTGCATGTTTTTTGTAATACTCTGCACCTTTTTGCCACCAACCCCCACCTCCATGTCCACATCACCTTGGTCGGCCGCAGGTTCGACCTTGTCATTGCCGAAAACCATGGACTGGGCAGACTTGGTCTAGTTAATGAACCCCATGTTCTTGACTTGGGTATGCTCATCCGCACCTGAGTCAAGGAAGTGCCAGTTGGCACCCTTGTAGTTGTGGTTCTTCGTGCCATTGAGGAATGGCTTCTTGCCTTTGGCGCCTTTGCCCCTGGCCTGCGCCTCCTCCGGACACTCCTTGGCCCAATGCCCCTCCTTGCCACAGTTATGACATGCATCCTCCTTGGCGCCCTTTTTTATGTTGCCTTTACCGCCGCCTTGCTTGTCGCAGCTACTGCCACCCTGCATTGTGGTAACTAGGGCTATTGAGGATGAAAACGTTTTGCCACCACTGCGAAGTTACACATCGTTTCAGATGTACTCGACGACTACGATGTATGTGAGTTTATCCTCCTCCCAACCTCCCAATACGGTGATGAAAGGGCTCCAACTCTCAAGTAGAGCCATGAGGAGCGCCATCACTTGTATCTTCGTGTCAGTCTTCCACCCCACATCATTGCATTGTGAGGCAAGAGACTCGATCTATTGCATGGTAGAAGTGAAGTCCTCACCCTCCTTGATCCTCAACGTCAAGAGTCACTTAATTTGCAAAGATGTTTTCGGCTAGGGATGTTGATTGGTGGATGGTGCAGAGCTTCTTCTACACATCTGCCACCAAATTGCAGCCATGAATATAGCCCCATTAAGGTTCGTATAGTGCCAACAGTATGAGCATCAATACCACTATATTCTTTTTAGCGAAGGTCATCTTCTCCTTGTTCGTTGCGCTTGCACCTTGAACCTCCGTGCCCTTCAGAAGCTCCAGCGGTCCCTTGTGTGCGAGGTGGATCTCAGAATACAACCACCACAGCCCAAATCCAGGGCTGTCCATGTACTTTTGGATGGGCGAGGAATCTGTTTTCTGCGCCATGTTGAACTNGCTTCTTCTACACATCTGCCACCAAATTGCAGCCATGAATATAGCCCCATTAAGGTTCGTATAGTGCCAACAGTATGAGCATCAATACCACTATATTCTTTTTAGCGAAGGTCATCTTCTCCTTGTTCGTTGCGCTTGCACCTTGAACCTCCGTGCCCTTCAGAAGCTCCAGCGGTCCCTTGTGTGCGAGGTGGATCTCAGAATACAACCACCACAGCCCAAATCCAGGGCTGTCCATGTACTTTTGGATGGGCGAGGAATCTGTCTTCTGCGCCATGTTGAACTTCTACCATGAAAAGTTTCAAATTGCAACGGCAAAGTCGTCCGGAACAACACACCCGTGTATTGCAAAAGCTGCAAACTTCTTGGCAGGTAGATAAGGGCTGTGGGTTCAGAACCTTTTTTCAAGACTGATGTCTTGGTATGCTATGATCTAGCAAGTGTCCACGACTGCTTTCTGCAAATTCACTTCCAAGGGAGGTGTGTGCTTTGGGTCGCCACAACACTAGGGGAGCAGAATTCTGGCAGAAATCAGGTTGCAGATACTGAGAAAGGCTGAAGACTGTTAATGGCTAGATGTTTTGGTGAGATAAAATCTGATTGTTTTAGCCTATGATCTGAGCTTTCCAACGCATCCAAGCATGCCCAAAATGGACCAGTAGAGCCTCTGCTACGGCCATTGGAGTAATCCATGGCGGAGCCGCCCACCATGCCCACGAACGGGAGTGGTGGGAGGTGCTTCGATGGTGGCCTGTCAAAGCACCCTTCCTGGCCCTCCAACGTGGGGGGAGGCTTGCCCTTGTCCGAGAAACCTCCCATGTCCCTTCCTTTATGGCCCAGGTGCCGTGCCTTTGGACCTCATGGAAGTCAAAGTTGGACCACTGGTGGTGGAATTGTCCCGTCACCAATGATGGACACCCAAATTCCACCAACCTACCACCCAAACCTCAGATGGGCTAAATTCCTGAATTCTACACCAAATCGAGCAACTGAAAGCTCAAAACCACATATCAAAATCCAAAAATTCCAAATCTGCAATCAGATCAGATATCCAACTGTTTTCCAATGGTAAAACCAGGAAAACGGCAAACGGCATCCATGGCAGGGGCAATCTTATACAGTACCCACGGGTAAGCCCTTGACAAGAGCTACACGTCGGCACCACTCTGACACCACCACGTGGGAGACAGGGGGAGAAAGAAGCCAAAAAGGCCGGCGGACTCCTCACATCAGCAAGTGTGCCAGGCCAAGGCGGGCCCACTCTGCCTCCACCGTTAACCATTCAAGGCGCGAGTGGCCCCGTTGAATAGCCCTGTACTAGAGCTATCCAACGGTCCCATCTAGGCTGAGCCACATGGCCAATTGGGGGAGGAAAAAGCTGAATACTATGGCGGCCCCACACGTCAGCTGGTCACGTTGGGTGCCGAAGCTGAGACGAGGCCTCGCACGTGCCCAGCCAGCGTCGGCACTAGCAGTGAGCAGTCGTGGGGGTTCCACCGCCTTCCCTCTCACTCTGCTCATCTTTCCCTTCCCTTGGGTGTCGGTGAGCGCGAGCATGGGGGGTGCGGGGGTAGATAGATTTGGAAAAAGCAACAGGCGGCGATCCAAGTAGAAGAACAAGAGAGAACAAGACATCAGGATGTAAACACCGTGCAATAACAGGGGTCACCAAAAAGCATAGAAGGGAAGTAAGCACTGGAGCAAGGGAGCAGGGAGGGCCGAGTTAAGGTGCCGGCAGGCATGGAGGTCGACCAAGAAAAAACTGGACCAAAGAGGTAAAAACGGGAAGAGGGAGAAGGGGAGGCTGCTATAGGCAAGGAAAAGGTTGAGGAGAGCAGCACAGAATGACACCATCTGGAACAAGGAGGGTCTAGAAGCAGTAAGAGAAAGAAGGAGAAAAAGAGTCAAGATGAGAAAGCTCGCAACATAAGCTACATGGATGGGACGAGAGAGATATCGGAGGAGGTGGAGGCGAGGCCCATGGATTTGACAAGGTCGGAAGGGGGGAGGAGTAGATGCCAAGTAAGGGAGAGGAAGCCGATGCAAGCGAACAAGCCCCATGGGAAGGGGGCGAGGGCGTGACAGAGGAACACAAGAAAAATACAACTTGCGCTAAGGGAGGGGTTCCAACATGCATGAAGCGGAGCACAGATCAACGTACATGAACAAATTCATTCGGGATGCTCTAGGGCGAGGTGGTGGAAGCGTTTGGGGTGATGCGGAGCAACACGAGGGAGAGGATCTGAGGACTGTTCCTCTAGTATGACAAGGTGGTGGGAAGCCACCTTGTAAGGCGTCAGAACCAGACTGACATGTTACAACAGACTATGGGTATAAACCAGGCGCGGCGTGCTAGCCTCAACCGCATGGTGTAGGCACGGACCGGCAGCAATGATAACCAAGGGGAGGCCGGTGCACACCTTCTCGGGTTTGCAGAAGTGTAGGATTGTTTTGGGGGAGCAAGGGAACATGTGTGGCACAATGGGAGTAAACTGCACTTGTTATTCAAATGTCAACATACAAGACCATATGTACATGATGACACATCGTAGGCGACCCGAGGTCGCCGTGCCATGTGCGGCTCTGTACGGGCCTGGGATGAGCAATGTTTCCTCAAAAACAGGTAGCCCATCTTCCCAGCTTTCTAACGCAACAATAATTGTATTATTCTGTGAAGAAATGGCCGAGATATGGCCGTTTCCGTGAACCACGGAAATCTGCCGCTGGCAGTACTACTAGCAGCAGTGATAGCCGCCCGAAGCGCCCTTGCTGGCAGTAACACAGATCGGGAAGCCATTCCAAAGTGCCCTTGGCCTTCAATGATACTTGATTCATTGACTGTGAGCCACAAGGCGTACTTTGGCCTTTTTGGATCTTTGGAGGGTCAAGCCTTGGTCCTTGGGGATGAATTCCCGTCACCTGTTTTCCTCTCGACCAGACCAACCTTTGGCAAGGCGTACCTTCCTCAAATCCTGATGGATTGACCCCATCCTTCAGTTGATCTTGTTTGTTTTTTCCTTTACATTTCAAATCCACAATCTGATTGTACATTCAAGGAAGCCTTAAGCCTTGATTAGTTTCGTTGGCTCTGTCTGGCTAACACTTTACCCCCCCCCCTTTACGAGTAAATCGTCCTGGTTTGCTCTTGGTACTCTCGAAGCATGGCATGCACCCCGCCAATTGTGAAGTTGCAGGAAGGCTCCCATGAGTTTTGGGCTACGTTGTAGCCCCTCCACTTGACCAAGTACTCCTATCCGCAGCCACGACAACGGTGGTCCAAGATGGCCTCCACCTCAAACTCTTGCTCGCCCTCGATCTCCACCGGAGAGGGAGGCTTAGAATTGCGGCCAGGAAAAGTCTGAGCCGGATCATCGTAGAGCTTGAGGTTGGAGATGTGTGACACGTCATGGAAGGTCAAAGATCCAACCGCGCCACCACGGGATCTGCATTTTGAGCACCTCGAATGGACCAAGCCATCGGGGCTTCAACTTGACCAATTAGACCCCGCAAAGCTTGACGTGCGTGCTATTGCAAAGCACGCTATCACCGACCTCGAGCGGTGCAAATGCGCTCTGGCAGTCCGCTTGCACTTTTTGCTGCTCTTACGCCTTGGCTTACTAATGCCACATCGCCGCCCAAACCTGCTTGAATTGACGTGCGGTAGAGTCCACCACGTTCAGATTGCTTGCGATATGCAAAGTGTGGGGCGTGGCAGGCACCGTCCCGTTCACCACTTCAAAAGGCGCCTTGCTGTTGGATGTGGACGAGGTGGAGTTTTACGCCAGTTCAGCGATCGGCAACCGCTGGTCCCATGCCGTCTTGTCCGGATCACCCACTCTACGGAGGAGCTGCTCCAGCTTCTGGTTTGTCCGCTCCGTCTGCCGGTCAGTTTGGGGGTGAAAACTGGTCAATAGCTGCACCTTGTTGTCGTACCGTTCCTTGAGTTCTTGCAAGAACTTTCTCGTGAGGTGTGAATCACGGTCCCTCACAATGGATCATGACATGCCATAAAGATGCACCACATGCTCGAGGAACAGCCAAGCCGTTCCCTCCACGCTTACCGTATCATGCGTCGCAATGAAGTACGACATCTTACTGAAGCGATCTACCACCACCAACACCGCATTTTGACCTACCAATTTCTCACGCAATCCCCTCGTGAAATCCATAGAGATGCCTTGCCACGGCTGCTCTGGGATGGGCGATGGTTGGAGGATACCCGGGGTCTTCATCCTCCTCACCTTGTGGCGTTGGCACACGTTACAACTCCGGCAGAGTTTAGCCACCTCCGACAACATGGTGGGTCACCAAAAGAAGAAAACCACCGTCTTCAATGTCTTCTCTACAAAGAAGTGACCGCTCAAGACATTGTAATGGCACTCTTCCAAAATCAGCTGCCAAAGTGCGGGCACTGCGGGAACCACCACTTGCTGTGTGCCACACCATCGCTGATATGGCATCTTAGAAAAGACTCTCCGATCGTCCTACTTCCCATGCATATCCCTTCATGAAAAGCCTCACAAGGAAGGCATCCTCCTGGATGGTTAGAGACACGACCATGGTCTGGTCGCCATGACAGTGTATCGGCCGGGTTGATGTGACCCGGCTGGTACACGATCTTGTAGTCAAAGTGTCACTTGAGGTGATCCACCCAACGTGCCTGCCGCCGACTAAGGTTTAGCTGCGTCTTGAAGTCCTTTAACACGTGGTGGTTGTTGTAGACCTTGTATTTCCGCACCTCAAGGTAGCACTGCCAGGTCTTGAAGGCTGCAGCCACGGCGAGCATCTCCTTGTCACATGTGGCGTGCTTTTGCTCGGCCAAGCGGAACTTGCGCGAGTAGGAGGCAACGGGCTGCGATCCGTTGCCAAAGTCCATCAAAAGGATTCCACAAATGGCCAGGTCGGATGCATCCATTGCCATTTAAAGCTCACGGCTGCGTTTGGCCAAGTGCAAGGCCGGCGCGGAGGTCAGAGATTTTTTAAGATTCTCAAAGGCTTCTTACTCGCTAACTCCCAAACTCTGCTCGTCATCCTTGCGAGTGAGACTGGAGAGTGGCGCTGACAGTCCCGCATAGCCAAGGATAAACTTGCGGTAGTAGTTGCAAAAACCAAGGAACACTTGCACATCGTGCACACTACGCAACTTCGGCCACTCTTGCACGGTCGACACCTTGTGGGTCCATGACAATTTTTCCTTTGCCAATTATACGTCAAAGGAATTCAACTTTTCCGACCTCTCGGATGTGCATGTATCACTTTCCTCAGTCAAGGTGATCTCCACCCACCCCGTCAAATTGAATCAGCGCACAGGTCTTGCCATTGCGCCTACTCCTACCAGAAATCAACAACCATAAATCGACCAATCTCTCAATCAATCAATCAATCAATCAATCAATCAATCAATCAATCAATCAATCAATCAATCAATCAATCAATCAATCAGTCAATCAATCAATCAATCAATCAATCAATCGATCAATTGATCGATTGACCAATCAATCAATCAATCAATCAATCAATAAATCAATCATTTAGTTCATCAATGGATCAGTTTAGCATTCAGGACTCACGTGTTTCAGTTCCCTCATTCATAGTGATTTGCACCCACACTTATACAATCAATCCCTCGGCAATCAACAACCAAAAGGTAGCCTTCACAAGTCAAATCAATTTTTGGGATGTACATGTTTCACTGATCGCATCCACAATGATCTACGCCCATGCAAACAACAACTCTCTCTCATGTACATGAGGCTCTTCCCTAGCGCCTACACCCTCCATCAGCAAGCAACCTTTTGCCCTTAGCTTCCAGCCATCAGCAGTATGAGCACTTGCACTTGGTGTCTCCAGCTAATAACCAAGGGAATCTGTCACCTCCACAACCGGACACTACTCGTCTCCCTGCTCGTCAGGCTTGAGCTAATTGGTCAAACAGACCAGACCTTTGTCAATCACCTTGATCCTATGCCTCCCTGCATGGACACTAAGGATCAGGAGTGGCAGCTCTCCCTCTGTGATTTGCATTGTGGAAGCACCCTCCATCATAAGCACTTCACACCATCATTCATGGCTCCACCATGGGTTAGTTCAATGTCCAGAGCAGAGGCTCTACTGCTTCCTTTGCGGCGTTCTTGGATGTGTTAGAAAGCTTAGATCACAAGCTATGACAATTTGATGTGATATCACCAGAACAACCAACCATCAACGGTATTCAGCCCTTTTGAGTTTCCGCAACCTGCATTCAGCCTGAGTTCTACTCACTTGGTGCGTGGCAACCCAAAGCACACACCTCCCTTATCAATCATTTTTGCCCAAGCAGGCATGGACACTTGGTGGATCAGAGCACGCCATGACGTCATTCCTTAAAAGGGGTTATGGACAGAGGGATCAAATCTACCTCTCAAGACATTCATGGCTTCAGGAATACACCAGAGTGTCGCTCTGGGCGACTTCATCATCGTAGTTTGAGACTGTCCAAAAGACAAGTTAAACAAGATGCAGAAGCTAGAGTCCTCACCCATGTACAAGTACACCGGTCGTCCTGGATGTGGACTGTGGCGGTGGAATTTTGTGATCCACCTTGCGCAGAAGGGATTTTTGGAGCTTGTGAAGGGCAAAGAGAATTTAGGTGCAAGCATAGCAAACAAGATGAAGATGGCCTTTGTCAAAAAGAACACATAGGTGCTGATGCTCGTGCTGTTTACACTGTACAAAACTGAATGGAGCTATATCCACGGCTACACTCTGGTGGCAGACTCGTGGAAGAAGCTCTACTTTATCCAAAATCAACATCCCTGGAAAACAAGAACTTTGTAATGAAGTGACTCTTGATGGTAAGGATAGAGGAGGGTGATGATGTTGTTATCGCCATGAAACACATTGATTATCTTTTGTCAGAATACAATGATGTGGAGTGGAAGATTGACATGAATGTGTAAGCAATGCCACTCATGACCCTACCCAAAAGTTGGAGCCCTCTCATCATCGTATCAAAAGGTTGAAAGGAGGATCATCTCACCTCCGACGTAGTTGCTGAGTACATCCACAACAAGGTATACCATCATAGCAGCGGCGAGACCTCATCATCCTTAACAGCCCTGGTCACCAACATGCAAGGTGATAGCACCAATGCCAAGCAAGGCGGCGGTAAGGGTGGTAGTAAGAAGGGCTTGAAGAAGGGTGCGTGCCATAACTATAGCAAGTAGGGCCATTAAGCCAGTGAGTATCTTGAGGACCTCCATGCCAGTGGCAAAGACATGAAATCCTTTGTGAAAGGCGCGAAGAAGCACGTACTGAAGGGAGCCAACCAGCGATGCCTTGACTTAGGTACATAGGAGCATACCCAAATTGAGAAGGTGGGGTTCATCAACTGTACCAAGTCTGTAAAATCCATGGTGGTTGCCGAGGTCAAGATGGAACTGGCCAAGATATATGTAGGATGAGGTGGGGGTTGGTGGTAAAGAGGTGCAACGTGTTACTCAAAATGTGTAATATGTCCCCAGCCAGGCCGACATTCTGTGTGTTAGACGCTTTACAGACACTGTGTACAAGGTGCTTTTCTTCAAGAAAGGTGCACTTCTATGGATGGATGGCGGCGGGAGGGTTGTACTCAAGGGAAAGTGCTTGGAAGGTCTCTACATTGTTACAACCATGGTCATCCCCTTGGTAGCAGCTACAATAGGCCCATGAGCGCACGTCGTTCACCTAAAGGCAAGGGAGCAGACCTGCAATTGTGGCACCATCTATTTCGGAATTCATCACCCACAGTTGTGAAGGAGATGAAAAAGCATGACATGGTTCATAGCCTCCACATGAATGGCACAACAGACAAAACTGTGGATTCCATGGAGTACGAGTGTGAGCCTTGCACTGTGGGCAAGGAAACGTGCAATCCATTCGAAGATGGACATCAACAGGCTGAGAGCCTGATCAAGGTCATGCATAGTGATGTATGCGGGCCGATCAAGATGATGTCCATTCGGTGTATGCTGTACTTTGTTCGGGGTCAAACTGGTACGTCTTCTGATTGCTAGAGGTGCGTCTCCCATCTTTACACGGCTTTATCTTTCTCATCCTTACACCAAATAGCTGGTTCTTGGGTCCATTTTGCACCGTTTTTCATGTAGAATGCAGTGGAAGCATCAAAACGTGCATCTATAGTCAGAATTGTGACTTAATTGCAACCTCGACTGGCATCTCCCATAGTAAGAGTTTGTATGCCTGCGGTTGACTATGTGAGAGCGGTCCTCATGGATCCAGCTCCGCCGATCCCTTTCTGCCAATGGATGGCCATTAGATTGGCCCACCAATTCAAATTTGTGCCACACAAAAGGGAGGCCACGAAGTCAATGTTTTTTCATCTTTAACCCTTGCACGGGTGAAGTACATGTCTAAACTCGTCAACCACATTATGACCACCAGTCCCTTGGAGTTTGTTTGATCAAAAGGCTCAGGGAGTGCCAATCAAATATGTGGTTCACTCGAGCTTTGATATTTTCCCTCGTTGAGCTTTGCTCCTTGTGCACGATAAACTCAATGCTCCTCCATCGTCGCATTCAACTGTTGGAACAAATGGTTGTTCAAGCTCTCGAGTCCCAATGTTTTTGTACATGTATCCATTGATTCATGCTTTTTTTATAGTGTCTCCCATCTTGTCAGGTGCCAAAATCCGTCACCATTTTTTCCGACTCGTTTGTCCGTGCTTCATCATTTGCTACAAAAGCCGCCACATCTGCCTAGAGAGTATCGTTGTTTGAATCTTGGTGATCCGCCATCATCGAAGTAATTGCTGGGGAATTTTGCTCGTTGCCCATTGCGCAAGCAACGTTCTCAGTTGTCACAAATCTTGCGTTCTTCTATGGTGGAGATGCGCCAAGGACTCGTTGGACGTTTTCGCCACATAGTTAATGCATTGGTTGCTCCTTAAGCAGCACTATGCTTTGATACCAAGTAATGTGTTGAGCGGAATGTAAGTGTTTCCCACATATGAGCATCAAAACAGAGACAATTGGGGGGTTTGGGACACTGGGATAAATTGTATCAAGCAGCAAGATACTTTGATGATAAGTGCGTGGAGCACATACATACAATGCCGAGAACAAAATTGCGGCATAAGTTGGGACATCCGCGTTTGAAACGAGTGACACGTCCGAGGTCGCGCCGTGAGAGGTGGATTCAAGAAGCTGCGCCAAGAAGTTGGGGGACTTCACATAAAATTCAAGCGTCCTCAAGAATTGGACCGAATGTTATCAAAATATTTTTATGCTTTCAAAGTTGTCATCCATTCTGGAAACTTGTCAAAGTTGCTATAAACTTTGAAACGGAACACAAGAGGTCAGGGCGCTGAGCCAAAATTCCCGACACAGAAAAGCGTAAAAATCCAACACTTGATTCTCATGGGGCCCTGAGTGTAATGAAAACAACTCCCATGCGTAAGTTTTAAGGACTCATGTACGTGAGGGAAAAAACATTCGGCTCTTCCAAATTGATTGTAAAAGGGGTCCTTCATAACACAAGAAAGTACGGCTTAAACACACCACCAATCCAACTTCAAGAAAAATAGTACATAATTGTAGAAGTATTCGGGTATGAAAAGAATATCAGTACTCCATTAGACACAAATCTTTGAGCGACTATCCATGCATCAAAGAAAAGTACTTAGGATCTTTTCTCACAACGCTCATAAATAAGCGACGCAAGAAAAGGAATCATTCAATTTGTTTAGAAGAAAAAAATCATAACAATTTCTATACATGTACATGGATTACAATGACAAAAAGAAAGATGAAGAAATCTTTGAAAGGTGAAATAATGCTATTGTTTGATGCCGCCTATGAAACAAAGAAGAATAAGAAAGGAAAAGAATTTGGATGGTATGAAATGTATTGGTAAGGGATATATTTGTACACAAATGAATCATTTAGGGAAAAAATTGTGCGAGGTTCTTGTTTCAAGCCTTCCTCTAACGCGGAGTTTTATCTGCCTTTTATCGCTTATTCCAAATGCTATACTAGATCCCAATGCATTGGAGAGGCCTATAGTTGAGAGGCGAGAAGAACGGATGCTTGTTGGTTTAAGATGTTTTTGCTAGGAATCACCATGAGATGGACAACAATTTTGTTGACATGTCTTGCATGCAAATAGGTGTAATGGGTAGGGTCACCATGGTTATGTGGTTATAGAGTGGCCAAGTGAAATGATTGAAAGTTAAATCTCTACAACCGAGAATAGATAAACCATACCCATTTCCTTGGCGCATCCAATGGTCCACATCATTTACTTGATGTAGCAGTTATTTCCATATCGTTTTGGCAAAAATAATTTCTCTAATGGAAACTTGGTCAGAAGGCCAATGTTGCGAGGAAAACCACGTAGTGCTTTTAGAAAAGCATTGTTTTCACCTATTGTGGCCGAACGATTGCCATACATGCTAGGTGACAACTACGACAGCGAGTTCTGAGATTGATGTTATTTCACCATGGCATATATTAAGCATGAGATTTTGTGCTAGATGTTTTCTCTCATGCGCTTTCAAAACAAGCTCATGCCTTGGTTGTGATGTTTTAACATCGGTTGGCATCACTTTGCTCGTAGACCAAGAACATTGGATACATTTGCCAATGATTGATACATGTTCCATTTAATACATGCCATGTTTTGAGACAAATGAATTCATAACCACTATTTGGCCATGGGAATAGGGCGCCGAAAAAAGAATCTTACATTTTTACAATTGATTTTGAACTTCATTTTAGTTTCTTGGATTTTTAGTACAAATATTTTACATGTGCATCCATGAAATGCATACATTGGTTACAAAAAAACTTGGATACGTAAAAAAAGGGTTGAAAGCAAAAAAAAAGTCTATTTCCAGTTTCCATGTTGAAAAATCTGAATGGCACGTACCAAAATCTCATGATTGCATTCAGTTGATATTTGTTTCAAATTTCATCCTTTTTTGCACAAAAATGGTCACAATTGTTCCATTTATTGTTTAGTCCATTCTTTATTCTGATATGTTTTCTTCCTTTTGGAATGAAAATACTATGTATGCACTGTGTTTGTTGTTAGGAGAGTTTCCACACGTCAGAATGTTTTTTTAATAAGCTTGGATGTCTTTTTTGTACTAAATCAAACCAATTTACAAGTGAGCAATTGTAACAACAATGTATGTGCTAGTCATAAAAGTGCATAAAATATGCTAAAACAATTGCAATGTTTGCTCGGCATGACATGAAGCATTGAAATGTTGATAATGTTGATTTAGAAACAATGACAAAGCCCTTTCTTACTTTGTTTGACACTCATTGAAAGAGGATTTCCGTGTATTGAACTTTGGGAATGTACAAATTTTCATCCTTTAAAGAGGTAATTGCGTCAATCAATTCACAAAGCCTAAGATGTAATTCATCATACGACTATAAACTGGTTCAAGTTAAAATACAGGTGCTTGCGTTTCTGGGGGAAAAAACAAATGTTGTTTTCTTAGTCGTGATCAAGCAATTAGGCCTTTTTTCTGCTTTACACACAATCAATTGCTTGGGGATGCAAGCTTTCATGGATTTTTGGCCCCTTTCCACTCAAACATAGTCCATCCTAAATCATTCAAAGAGGGTTTGTCTAGAGGAAAATGCACTTATTTGTTCAACCTCATTTGTGAGACAACGAGGTTAAAAACTTGCTTTGTTAGCTATGTGTTTTGTATTCTTTTTCTTAGTTTATTCCACTCGCATCATTTATATCCTAGTGTTCCGGTCACAATACATCTATGTAATTAGTGCCCTCAACCTTGGAGCACTAATTCATTCCCTTTTAAAAGTCAATGTACAAATCTCTAGTTTCTTCTCAAACCGATGAATGAATTATTTCTTAACCTAAGAATTTTTTTGGGCTATCTTGAGTCTATATCATTCTATGGAAATATGTTACCTGAAAACCTTAGCCTAATAAATACATAGTATGTATTGAAGTTTGAAATCACCAACAGATGGTTACTACCACCCTTCAACGGGTCGAACCTCCAGCTCCTACTCTGAAGTCATCGTTGGAGTTTGCAGAATGGCGTTCACAATACGCGTCAGGGGTTTACCCCCTTCGCAGGACTGAGGGGCAATCGTTATCGACGACCCGGAGCAAGGAGACTCGAACATCTTGAGTAACCAGAGGCCCATATCCGTTCTTAACCTTACCCCTTGTTTTGGGACCAAAATCAAGTTATTCCATTATTTTTATGTTGAAGTTCATCGGAAACGAACTTCGATTTACGTTTTGACGTTGTGGCATGAAATCATTGTGTGCGAGGCACGCTGGTGATTTCACACTTCATCCTATCATCTCTCGTCCCTCGTCCCCCTCCCTCATCCTCGCTTGCTCGCATGCAAGGAAGACGAGGGGGGGCAAGGGCATGAGGCCACGAGGCCTCGCCCTCGAGGCCCTCGTGGGCCCTCAGTGGCTGATCGGGCTGAGGCCGCGATCGGCGGCGAGCGGCAAGCCGGCCGGTCGCTTGGCTAGCCGCCAGCCGTTCAGCCAGCTAGTAGCAAGCTAGCCGGCGGTCAGCGAAATGCTGGCCGTCGGCCAGCCCTCGCTGACGCGAGGGGTGGTGCGCAACCACCCCTTGCTTCAGCAAGGAAGGAGGGCCGAACTGGCCCTCCCGCTACATTCCTCCCCACTTATTGTGAACCCTCTCGGTTCATGAACAACAAGTACGGCTGTGAGTTAGTGAGTCATCAACATTGTGAAAGAAAATTAGTATGTTCAATCACCAGCTATACATGAACACGTGCATAGTACTTGGACCTAAGCTACAACTTGTAGGTCAGCATGGCTAGCGGCCTCCCTCCTTTAGGCTGGAGCTTCCGCACGACAACCATGTTGGGCGTCCCCAACCTCCTATGGTCGTTTTCCATGAATGCTGCCCTTTGCAAATTTTGTTCACTTTTTCCACGTTCAAGTGGTACCCCCTGCCACACGTCAATTTGTGCGAGTTGCAAGCTCGCTCCAGTACTCGTTGACCACACCTGTGCACAACCGAGACTAAGGCTCCCATGAATTATGTTCAGGTCCACAACCGGCCAAATGAAAGCGGTACTCCCGAACAATGTGCGACCAAAGAGTACGCTCTTGGTGCTGAAGTAGGCAAAGGACCTCGTATTCGCCTTCAACAGCAAAGACTGCTAGCGGCGGCTGAATGATCCTGTCGGCCCTGTATGGAGCCAACAGGCTCACATGAAACACGTCATGTATCTTCATGCTCGGTGAAAGTAGCAATCAGTATGCCACTTTCTTGATGCGTCCCACAATGGGAAATGACCCAATCCACTTCAGTAGAAGAAGAAGAGGCTTTATTTCCCCTTGCAACTTCAGCTTAAGGATTTTAGTGGTAAGCAACACTTTTTTACTGATGTCAAACGAGACCTCCAGGCGGCTTTTGTCAGCATATGCCTTTTGTCGCTGCCAAGCTGCTTGAAGGTGACCCTGCGCCTCCTGTAATAAGGAGTTGATGCGCCCGCTAAAGGCTTGAGTGCAAGGAACCTGCCCTTTTGTACTCTCACTCTTCACCAATGAAGTGGGTACCACTGGATGCCGACCACTGGTCAACACGAACAGTGTGAACTATGTGGAATTGTTCACTGAGTTGTTCACCGCAAACTCTGTTGGTGTTAGGAATTCGTCCCAATCATGCATGGCAAGGTCCATGTACACGCGGAGCATCTCATCCAGAGTGTGATTCATGCGCTCTGTTTGTCCGTCAGTTTGAGGGTTACATGTTGTCGATATTTGCGACTCACTACTGAAGTACTCGTGCATTTTTTGCCAGAAATTATGAGCAAGTTTTCAATCTTGATCGGATTCAATGCGAAAGGGCAAGCCGTGGTATTTTACAACACCCTCAAAGAAGAGACGAGCGGTTTCCTCTTTGTTCACATCAGTGGTTGTAGGATTAAAGTGTGTCATCTTCCTCAAAACATCCACAACCACTAGTATTGCATCGTGGCCACGGGCCGTGTTTGGAAGACCAGTAATGAAGTCCATGCTGACGCACGCCCATGGAGTCCCAGGAATGGGAAGCTGTTGTAGGAATCTAGTAGGCTTGTAATTACTAGCCTTTTTCCAAAGAAATGGATCGCATGTCATGCAATACTTACGAAATTGACACTCCATCCTGGCCACCAATAGTGGTCCAAGTGTGCATGTCTGGTCTTTTGGGGTCCCACATGACCTGCGACCAACGAATCATGGAACTAAGAGATAACCTTTGCTTGAAGGTCTCCCAAGTTAAGCACAACAACTTGTTCTCCGTGCCAAAAGATTCCAGGGGCCGGATTTATCCAGATTTTGAGAGTCTTGAAACCAAGAACCCACATAGTATCGCATTCGGATCCTGTTTACAAAACCGTTGCAATGGATAATCTCTCGTGGTGGTTGTCGCACAGGTGCAAGGGGATATGGTGATTGTACTATAGCTGTTGCAATGGCCATAAATACCCACCAACCGCGGTGGTTGCTTTAACTTCCACAAGCTATCGGCTAAGTGGATTGGCCACATTGATGCGTCCAGGTTGACATTCCCATGTGAACGAGAATTGGCTTAGGTATTTGCTCCAACGCGCCTCTCATCTTCACAGGTTTGGTTGCGTTTGGAAAAACACCAATGGATTATGGTCGGTCACGACCGTCACACCCCCTTCAGTACCTTGGAGGTGGCAATGCCACATCTTGAAAGCGTGTACTACCGCAAGGAGCTCTTGATCTCTAGTCATGCACCGCGTTTTCGGAAGGATGAGCTTCCGGCTCTCATACGCAACTAGGTGACCATTCTGCATGAGGACAGGCCCGAGTCCTACTACCAATGCATCACATGAAACCTCCCACGGTTGCGATGGATCCGGACAAGCTAGGACAGGCGCCGTGGATAGAAGCTCTTTGAAGTTGAGAAAAGCATTCTTGCAATCAGATGTCCATTCCCAAGGCACCTCTTTTTGCGTGAGCCTGGTTAGCAGTGCTACCAGGGTTGAATACCCTTGCATAAACCATTGGAAGTAGTTTGCAAGGCCGAGGAAAGACCAAATCTGCCCAACTTTTTTTAGGCGTGGCCAATCTACAACGGCTTGCACCTTTTGTGGGTCGACACAGATGCCGTCCTTGCCAACAATGTGTCCAAGGTATTCGAGCTCATCTTGTGCAAACTTGTACTTACTCACTTTTGCATAGAACTTTTGTTCCTAAAGGATTTCAAGAACTTTGTGCGGATGTTCTATGTGCTCTTCCGTTGATTTTGAGAAAACCAGGATGTCATCCACGTAAACCAAGACAAACTGTCCAAGTTGCTTGGCGAACTTTTGGTTCATTTCTCCTTGAGAGGTTACCGGGGAATTTGTAAGCCCGAAGCAGAACACTCAGAACTGATAGTGTCCCATATGCGTTTGAAACACGATTTTGGGCATATCATCTTCTGTGATGCCGATTTCATGGTACCCTTGAGACAAATCCAAGGAAAAAAACTTTTTTTCGCCTTGGAGTTGGTTAAAAAGGTCCTCTATCAACAATAAGGGGAATCAATTTTTCACCGTCATCTTGTTCAACCCCTGGTTATCCACGCATATCCGTAAACCACCATACTTTTTGTTCACAAAAAGGATCGGCGCACCGTACGGTGAGCTACTGGGCTCGATCCACCCTTTTGTAAGGTACTATTTTATCTTGCATTTGTCCTCTTGCCTTTCTACTAGACTAAGGTGATACATGGGTCTAAACTGAGGAGTCGCCTCCAATTGTAGTGGAATTGTGTGGCCCATGTGTCTTTCTAGTGGTAGCCCAACCAGTGGGTCTTGGAATACATCGCAAAACTCCGCTAATAAGGATTTCATCCCTTGTGGCGTGTCTTCCTTCACGTCGTCCTCCACTTTCTACAGCTCAGCCAAAAAGTATCAACAACCTTGTCGAATACGTCTCTGGTCCTGCATCGCAGACAAGCTACCTTGGACTTTGAGTCGCGTTGGTCACAATTCCGTGCTCGGAATCAGCGTAAAGCGACGTTCTCCCTTTTGAAGTATCAAGCTCCTTGATTCAAAGCACATGAAAGCTTTCATTTCATGAAGCTAGGGATTGCCTCACACCACGTCAAATTGGTCAAGAAGGTTGAGTACCTTCAACGTGATACTCTGTGTGTAATCTTGAACACAAAGTTTTGCCTTACAGGTACCGATCACAAGTACTGTACAATTGTCATCGACGACAATTGTGCCTTCTGATGGCTCGTAATTTAGGCCCACATGTTAGGTAAAGCTAAGACTAACAAAGGAGTCATCTCCTCTGGTATCCAACAGTACATTCACGTGAGCACCTACTAGGTGTCCTTTGAACTGCATCCTCATATTACATCCACTCTTTTGAGTGAACATGTCCGATGAAGGCAAGCCGAGTTTGTGATAAACACGGAATCAGTACGACAGGCGTCGTAACTCCCATGATTCACCCACTCGAGCTCACATCTTGAGGGCACGTGTGAATTTGGCTAACACCTTACAATCTTTCAATTTACCGAGTTGAAATTGTTGACTAGAGGTACCGCGAACGTGATTGAGCTCATTGCTTTAAGGGTGATTGCTTCAATCACTGTGTAACAAAACTCTTGCACACTGGTCGGTATCGCCACCACTAAGCATGTACGATCATGCATTTTGTTCGGATATGCAAGGTTTAGTGAGCAATGCTGGTCAGGGAGTGTACAATGAGGTTCAACAAGAGGATAGAAAGCAATAGAGAAATTTGAACTCGTCAAAAACTCAGATTGTTTAACATCCTCTTTGAAAACATGAACCCACACTTGTGATCTAATTTTACCCCTGAGTGGTTTCGACTAACATCAGTCAGGGGTGGGGTAAACCCGCCCAACAGCCTTATCCGTTACCACGGCCGGGCCCATTTCCGTGACCGCGACCCTGTCCACGGCCCTGTTCGCAGCCTCCTGCCGCACCATCCCCACGAGGTGCTCTTGCTACAGCTAACTCCGCGGCCTCTTGTCCAACACCAGCAGCCTCAGGGAATTGAGCCTTAAAGTGGCCCAATTGCATGCAATTGTGGCAAAGCCCTTCGCGAAAGGCCGGGTTGCAACGCTAACACGCCGCTTCCTGCTTTGCATTCTCGTGACTATGCTTGTTGTTGGGGCCCTAGTGTCCACCAATCTTCTTGGCTTCAGGGTTTGCGGGCTGCTTGCCCTTGACCTTGCCTCATTGTTCATCTGACTTACCAGCCCTTACAACGTCCATGCGCATGTTGTGGCCTTGCTATGCACGCACGTTTGGCAGTGCATCAAAGTAGTGCTTCAGGTTTGCCAAATACACTTCACTCATGTAGTCACGCAACACCCTCAAACTCATCCAAGCTTGACCAGTTGCTGTCGTGGTGGTCTTGTCCTTAAGCTTGTCGCGCATAAGACTATCACGCAAGTACTCTAGCAGCATTACTCCGGGTACTTGAAGGTGTGAGTCCCATAGCTCTGGGTGAAGCTTTTGACTTCCTCCACGAGTGCGATGAACTCCCTCAAGTAGGATTAGAGGGAGCCACCCAAATGCCTGAAGTCCTTGATGTTATGGAAGGCGCATTGTGCCTCCTCACATTGGGTGCACTTCTTGTGCATGATTGCGCAGAAGGCCTCCCATGGCATGGGTTGCCACTTGAGGTGCGGTTGCTGCGTAGTCTACTCCTTGACCACATAATTGAAGAGTTTGTCTTCAAGCCACATTGTGGCAATGTTCCCCCACTAGCTGATTGGAGCCTTGTGGACACATAGAACGTGCTCCATGTGATTAAGCGAGTCGGTCAGCTTCACGCTCTTACATAAGATCTCCACACAATGGAGGAAGGACGTGCTCATGACTGACCCAAAAGTCGTTGAGGAAGGCAATTCATCGCTACCATCGAAAGTGGCATCTACAACTGCGGCACGCTACGCTTGTTGTTGCATCCGCACTTGGGTCACGCTCTGCAACACCTTGTCAAGCTCGTAGCATCGGTGGCTTGCCTCATGGGCGGCCAGGCGTTGCAGCTGATGATCAAGGTCATAGTCCGCAATGCTCACCCCGACGTGGGCCAGCAAGATGGCAAACGCGAATTTGGGCTCTGATGTTGTCAGAGCATCGACGATAGCCTCCAAGGCTTCACGTTGTCCGTGCACCCTTACCCTATATAGGACGGTACATTTTGCGTACACTCCTCCAAGGAGTCCCACCTTTTGAAGGAGATTGTCGTCGGCGACGATGTTCGAGTGGGCGCTGCCCTTCCCCATTGCAGCCACATCATAGAGAGGGGGATCCGCCCCGATTCCTCCGAGTGGTGCTGTATCTCCACCGTCAGTTGTGATCTTCAGTCAGGCTGCCGCCTTAGCAACAAACTCTGCGTGCGTATGACGGTCATCGCGAATTGCCTTCCTGGCGTTGTCGTCCGACTCGTTCTCGCCGGAACTTCCCGTATGACCGCTATCAGCGCCCTAGCTGCTCTTGGCAGTCTCGCTACAATTGGGAGCTTCAAGCGATGCGGTGGGCAACTTATCCTTCTCAAGCAATCAGCTAGAGTTTGCCGCACAACGATGACGATGGTCGCAATCCTTGTCGCCTTTGCCATTTTCGGCGTCATGCTCTTTGTCGATGTCCTCCTCCAGAAGATCCTCCTCCATCCGGTCTTCCGTTCCGTGGGGGTCGCCCACGTGGGCCTCGACGTGCTTGTTGAGCACTTTTGCGGCCTTTGCACGCTTCTTGGTGTCGCCGATGTTGGCGTCGATTGCCTTAGATGGTACGGTGGCCTTATGCAGTATGGTTGCTTTAGGCGGTACGGTTGCTTTAGGCGATACGGTTGCTTTAGGTGAGACGGTTGCCTTCGGGTTGGCAACCGTGCTCACGGCGGCGGTTCCAAACATTTCGAGTCCGCAGAGTGCTCGTGGTGAGGCTGTTACCACCTTGCCCTTGTTGTTCTTGGACGGTCCGCCACTTGTCATCTCGTCGTTTGTGCAACTAGCACATGAAGGTCGTTGTGAGGATCACCCCACAACGAGAGGGAATCGCCTCCTAAGATTTTGCTCTCACGATCAGTGAGACAATTATGTATTCATTTTCTGTTTTCCAAGGCCACCACGTTGGCACAAGGTCGTGGGTTTTGAAACTTGTCTTCCTAAGCCGTGACTCACGCCAATTGGTAACGACTAGATTCTAGGAAAGAAAAATACAATTCAAGGAATTGACAAGAAGTTGGAGTACCGCTCATAAAGCTAGGGCAAAGAATGAGAGAGGAATTACACATTTCCTAGAAACTCCTCTAATCCTTTTTCATACTTCTTGTCTTCTTCCTGTCTTCTTGTCTTCCTTGGCCTCCTCTTAAGTCTTCTTTGCGCATCTCGAGCCCCTTGGCAGCGTCCTACTTGAGTCGGCGGCATTGGGGAAGCCGCTAAATGTCCTCAAGGTGTCATCCTTCCTCTTTTAAGGGCTTCCTCAAGTTGTGAGAGCCCCTAGCCTTAGGAAGAAGCGGTGTCCCAATTTTTGGTTGAAGGAGGGAAGTAGAGAACCTTGAAGAGAGGGAAGAAACTTGGTTGTTTTGGAGTGGGCACTCCCCTCCTCTTCCCACAAAATCCCTTAGGTCCTCTGGAAGTAAGGAGAGACTATGCAAAAGAAGCCCCAAAAAATAAAGCTGTTCTCTAGCTTCCTAACACACTTTACGGCTCTTCAAACGGTGAAGCTTAGATGACGTAGTCCCTTCTAGTGTTTCTGCCACTGCTTGTAATTTCAGGCGGTGTTTTATGTATGTCGTGGTCGCTTTTTTTGTTGAACTCTTGGTCGCACGGGTCGTCTGGCTCTAAGAACCACTGTAACGGGTCGAACCTCCAACCCTTTCTCTGAAGTCATCGTCAAAGTTCATAAAATAGCGTTCTCAATACACGTCAGGGATTTACCCCCTTCGCAAGCCTAGGGGACAATCGTCATCAACGACCCTGAGCAGGGAGACTAAAATGTTTCAAGACTTCAGACACCCATATCCATTTTCAACCTTACCCCTGGTTTTGGGAACCAAACCAGGGGTTTTTACCTCAAACTCGTGTGTTTGCACGAGTTGTTTTGTTGTTTTTATGTCAAAGTTTGTCACAAACTAACGTCAATGTACATTTTGACATTCTGGTACAAAATCATCGCGTGCAAGGAATGCTAGCAATTTTGTGCTAGATCCTCTCGTCTCTCTTCCCTCGTCCCCCTTCCTCTTCCTCACTCGCTCGCTTGCAAGAAAGGCAAGCGAGGGCAAGGGCACGAGGCCACGAGGCCTTGACCTCGAGGCTCTTGTGGACCCTCAGTCACCGATCGGGCCAAGGCCGCTATCGGCGGCTGGTGGCTGGCCGGCCAGTGGCCGGCCGATTGCTTGGCCAGCTGCCGGCCGTCCAGCCCTGTGACAGCGAGGTGGCCAGCGGCCAGCAAAATGCTGGCCGCCGACCAGTCCTCGTTGACACGAGGGGTGGTGCGCAACCACCCTTCGCTTCAGCAAGGAGGGAGGGTCGAAGCGACCTTCTCGCTACACACCCCAAATACAGCATCGAAAGTTATGTTTATAATGGATTGTTTAAACTTCAATAAAAGCAAAGGTAAATTCATCTTGGATTCTTTAATTTCTAATGTATGCATACACACAATGAAAAGCAGATCAAAATGATCATGCATTATGAATGACAAGGTTGGAAAACATGGATGATATCATAATACGCTTTGATGAAAAAAATGAAAGTGAATAGTTCAAGATTCTAGTTTATTAATGATTAGTTTGGTTTCCCATGAATTCCCTTCATCATGGATCTATATTAATCAAGGCTACAAAAAATATTAATTTTCATTTATGACTTTGTACACAAGAAATCATGTAATAGAAATAATTTCATTCATGGTAAATTTTAGAAAGTGTTTATATTAATACATGAAAACTAATTCTATTTTTTAGAAGTTGCTTTGATTTTCACTTTGAATATGTTTCCATTTTCATCTCGGATTTATTACCTAAAAATCATTAATAAACATTGTACATGTGGAGGATATTTCATGAGGATGGAACTCAAAATATTGTTCTGGAGAGTTTATCATAGAATTCAGAGAACGTACAGATTTCCTCAATTTTTTAGTCATGAAGTAAAACATTAATAGCTTGTATTTTTCTAGCAAACATTAAATGTATTTTTAGAGACTGGCGTTGGTTTCAAATCAATAGGAAATGGTTTTTCATTGAAATATATTGTAAAATAATTCAATCATTCATTTTTTACTACATTATTTCAACTTTATGATTCATGCAAAATTCACTCCTGTAGAGTGTTTCTCACAATCACAAACATTTCATCTTTGAGAAAATATTGAAGATGAATTATTTGTATATGTTTTTTGAACATTAAAGCAGTAATAGTGTTTAATTGGGATAAAAAACGTGCAAAGAAAATGTATGATTAAAAAAATACGACTAGTTTTCATTTCATTTTTTTCTTGTTTTCTTTTTTTGAAGGCATACCTGCTTATTTTTGCATGGATTGTTAAATTGATTGGTATGAATGATGTTTTTTCACATTTCAAAAATATTTCCTTAAGTTATGTGATATTTTATCGACCTTTGTGTAATTTACAAGAGAATTGAAAACACGAGTAGTTGAATACAGTTGTATGGTTTCTATCCATGTTCTATTTGATTTTTTTTGAGAAAATGTACATGATTTACAAAATATTTCCAGTTCATGAATTGTTTTGTAATGATTTTACCCGGATTGGAATGTTTTTAGCTTTTAAAATGTTTCCTTACAATAGTACAGACTTAGGGTTCATGCAGAAACATTATTTTGTGAAGAAATATCTTATCTTTTGTTTTAAGAATAAGTTTTAGATTTGTGCATCAGTTGTGACAGGGATTATGTAGTGGTCGGAGATCAGGGCTTTAGATAGTCCATAAGTTTTGTGACCGGAAAACTTGGATGAATAAGTTGCGAGTCAAATCTCCATAGAAAAGTAAACATGGTTTTTGTAGCCAACGATTAATTTGACCTTGAATTTGTTTTCACTCATTTGAGATGTTTGTATGAACGTTCGTTTTATGGAAATCTTAGCCTTTTTTTCTTCACGCACATATTCTGGTTATCTCCCTTTTGTTAGCTGTGATGCGCTGGTGAGTCTTTTGTAGACGTGGACTTGCCTTTATTGAACTGTATAGAGCAAAGGTTTTGATGATAATAGCTTCACATCAACGTTCATTTTTTGTCCACGTCCCGGTTTGTGGAGAGAGAGTTTTCGAGGTGGAGCCATTTGCATGCGATTGAGAAGTGGCGAGAAGGATTGAAGTAGGACGCTTAAGCTTAGTTTCTTTTGCACATCTGCCAAGTGAGAATCACCCTTGCAAGCTTTGGTCCTGCTTATTTCCTTGTTCGTGCATTCCTCTATCTTCAAAGGAGAGAAACAACGTATGTGTCTATTTCTACTAAATTAAAAAGGGGATCGGTGTAGTGAGTTTGTCCTTCTAGCCCACCATTGCGCTGCGCTCTGCAAACCTTGTGTTGCGTTCATATGTTAAAAAATGGCATACGAAGATTATTTGAGATATTACTTCGTAATCCAGAAATTCCTTACTGTGTTCCGATGCGATGTTGGCCAATTTGGGGCTTTTCATACACATTTCACGTAGATGACATCTGCATGTTTTTTTTTGTTTTGTGGTTTTTAAGATGGTCCAGGCAGAAAATCCCTCATGACAATGCATGTGAACAAGTTCCCATGTGTTTCAGCATGAAATCTCTTTAACATGCCTGTAGTGACCAGAGATACATTTTTTAAGCCGTGTCCTTTGTAGCCTGGATAGGTTGTTCGGCTACTCTAGCTAATCAACTGACGGGATTTATTGGGCCCAAAGTGTACTGTCCATTCTCTCACTAGCTCGAGTTGCCTGTCCGATTCCGTGAAGTCCGGCGGATCATTTCGCGAAGGACTCGTGTTCGGACAAACCTCCCTTTCTGGCCGATGCCTCGGAAGCTCCGACGTCTTAGTTTCGTTCATTGGTGGATCGGACAGAAAAATGACCAATCCATCAATCACGATTCTCGGTGTCCTTTCCAAACCGATGGTGCAAAGGTTACTGTGTGACCCGAAAAACAAAACCGGACATCCGCACATGTACGGTGCCTTCAGCAAGGCACAGTCAACACTGTACGGAGCAGTCGGCCGTGACGTTGGCCAGCAGCAAACGAACAAAGGATGCCAGCAACGGAGCAGTAGCAGCAGCGGCAGCAGTCATCACCACAGTTGCAGCAGTTGCAACAGCGGCGGCGGCTGCGGCAGCGGCGGCTGAGGCGTTGAAGGCGGGAGTGGCGGCGGCCGCGGCGGCCATGGCAGCATTGACAGCAGCAGCAACAGTGCCACCGCCCCCACAACCACGGTAACCACCGCCAGCATCACCACCACCACCACCTCCACCACCTCCACCACCTCCACCACCACAACCACCGCCGCCGCCGCCGCCTCCGACACCACCACCATCGCCAACAGCAGCAGCTGCAGCATCTGTAGCCGCTGCCTCAGCTGTAGCTGCTGCAGTTGCCAGAAATTGGCCCAGAAATTGCAACAGAGCAGAAGCGACAGCTGCAGCAGCAGTAGAAGCGGTAGCGGCATCCGCATCAGAAAACTGTAACAGCAGCACCTACCCCCC
>SZWC01003436.1:55188-66398 GCA_023375785.1 Penium margaritaceum
TTGCTAACAACTTCACTTCAATGGGACCATTGGCTGTGAAGAGACACCCTCCCATTGACGTGAGGAAGTCAGAGAGGAAAAGCCTAATTTCTTTGGCTACTTGTAGCTTGTGAATTACTCTGTTCTCATTGCACTATTTCTGCACTCCTCTAGAGCCCAGCAGCTCAAGGCATTGATGAGTACAGTGGTAGAGTTCACCGTTTGCACCCTAAACCCCTGGAAACCTAGGTTTGAAATCTGAAGGCCTTCATCAGAG
Organism: Penium margaritaceum; assembly: GCA_023375785.1. Classification (NCBI taxonomy): domain Eukaryota; kingdom Viridiplantae; phylum Streptophyta; class Zygnematophyceae; order Desmidiales; family Peniaceae; genus Penium; species Penium margaritaceum. The sequence goes on from SZWC01003436.1 coordinate 55,445, forward strand.
CGTGGAAAAAAACATTCACAAGTCGTTCAGACAGGCCAAGAGACTGAGTCGTTCTCAGACCTAGTGGGGACATGGCAATTCAGTACTCCAACTTGGAACATGATGTTGCGCGCTAGTATGGGCAAAACTAATTTACATCGCCTGCCACACTTGGGCTGAAGTGTGTGGCCTGCTGCGCCCAGACACAGCGCCTGAGCAGCATTGGCTGCTCAGCTGTGAGAGAGAGCACTCAAAGTAAAAAGTTAGCGCCAGAATTGCATTTGGAAGTAGGCCTATTAAATCAAGATCGAGACTTTCTATCTCGAACTCATTTATTTCCACTTCGGTACGAGATGTCTCGTCTCGGGTACCAGAGGCGAGAAAATCTCGGTCTCGTACCGATTTGCATTATGCTTGTCTTGGTCTCGTCTCGATCTCGCTCATGTGCGAGGAAATCTCAAATTTTGCACCAATGCAAGGGGTATGCGAAACGACAGATCGAGCTGCCGGAACGCACCCACTTCGTAGCGACTTCACTTTTGACCATGAGCAACTTTTTCAAAAGGAATTTAAGTGAACATAACTTGATTGGAAAGCTAGGCAGCAGGTTGGGGCAGCAGCGTTGTTGATGCGGCGTGCGGGCTTCCACGCTTGTTGCTTAAGTTTGCTGCCCCCTCAGTCTGGTGCTCCAGAGACTAAGTCTGGAAGCTCTTGGTTTGTTACTCAGAAACGCGCACGCCAGTGTTAGCGCCAGAAAGCAGCTGAAAACTGAAAGTGACTGATTAGGAATGAAGAATGAGCAACAATGGGAGACCCCTCCGAGTTCTAGCTCCCCCCCCCCCAGTCTTGTAGAGCTTGTTACTTAGCTCACCAGCCAATCAGAAAATAGACCTAGACCTATTTTCTGGCAGGCAGGATTTTCTCGGTGAGCCCTGCCAGACGGCCGACAGCCCGAAACCCGGGCGTGGTCCGTTTTTCCTGAAAACTGGACCATACCATAATACCGACGCTACAAACGCAGTCATGCGGTCAGAAATAGCTAGAAAAATAGCAGCAAAGAGTTATGGCTGCCAAAACCCAGGCAGTGCCTAGAATGGTCCATGATGCCAAACAGTGCCACGCAACATGAGACATGGACCCTAGACAGAGCATGACGCTGCAGACGCAATGGTACAGTCAGATCCAGCGCCTGACGCATGCCGACAACATCTACGGTGGTCGAGACCGTCGGCGGCCCGACCATCGAGGAGGCCTGCCGATGGAGCTGAGGATGTCGCCAGAGAGAGGAGGCTCCAGCGAACTGTGAGTAGGCCTCAGTGTTTGTCGGCTCCACCGGATACACACCAGCAGCGTCGAGTCTCGCCGTCGGTCATCTGCACGCCGATGTACACAAGCCGGGAGGACACAATAGAGCACAATGAGGATGCGCAGAAGCCAACAAATTTTATAAGCAAACTACGTAGTTTAACCTTCAAACCCGGGAGTCCAAAGATAATCTATCAATGTTTCACCACCTCGCTTAAAAATTGTATCTCTTTACCACTGGACACAATAAACCTCCAAGACTAGCCTGTTTTCGGCATGTGCAACCAGCTTGCGTGGAGCTAAAACTCTTATGCGGAGATTTAGTGGACTGTTGTCGGTGATGTATAAAGAAGCATTTTACAAAATAAACATATTGAAAGAGGCGCAACCTCATTGGTCTGTAAAGGAATTAACAGTTATGTCATTTTTCTTTCATGTTATTGCTGACCCTCCGTTACCGTTTCCAAACTGTGTCAGGCACTAGATGTACCGGGTTTCTTTGCTGAAAGATCCAGTGCGTGATTGATTCTTAGAGCCTTGGTACACGTGGCAGGATTCACTGAAATAAAGCGAGAATCACACTACGGTACGAGATTCTCGTCTAGATCTCGCATGACACACGACGTGTCTCGGTATCTTCTCGCGCAAAACAGGTCAAGATTGTCTTGCGTCATGCGGTACGAGAAAGCAAGACAAGAAAAGAATTGAGACAATCGAGATCGAGACCGGTCTCGATCTCGATTTAACACCATTAGTTGGAAGTGAGTAATGAATGAGTTGAGAGCAAGAATGAGGTCGGAAGGCCATCGTGAGGCTTGTTACTCTTTCTACCAACCAACCAGAAAATGCAATACTTTCTTGGTTGTGCGGTTTTCTCGGTGAGCCTTGCCAGAGGACCAACAGGCCACAAACCCAGGCGTCGTTTGTTTTTCCTACAAACTGGACCATACCAAAACATACATGTTACGAACACAATCGCGTGGTGAGAATCAGCTAGAAAAATCACACATAAGAGTTCAGGCTGCCTGCGCCTAGGCAGACAGTATGCTACAAAGAGCAATTGTCCATGACTATCTGTGGCATGAGCGCGGGTGGTTGTTGTCAATGGAGCTGGGCACACAATGCTACCAAGTGGGACACTCCACACAAGGTGACGGGAGCCACGTCCCTCAAAATGGTACGACGTCCCCTCCATCGCTCAACGCCCGCCGTCGTCAACGTCCGCAGAGTCAATAATTTGCACGAGCAGGTACACCAGCCGAGAGGTCACATCATAGATCAGTGAGACAGTGCACACACAAATCAGAAGAACTCCAACATCAGTACCGCATGTGTGTCAGGACATAGCATGGAAAGGCTGTAGCAGACGGGTGGTTTGTGTCCATTCACTCGGTGTCTGGAACCAACCTCACACCAGTGTTTGGGATCTTTATTTCTGCAACTCTTCATAAAGCGGTTAGAGAATAAAAACCTAGCATGACGAGCTGCGACAAAGCGGTGATGCGCCAGCATTGTCCCCATTCCCCCAGTGTCTAGAACCAACCTCACGCATGTAAGAGGCAAGGTCAACCAGTCTTTTGAACAAGAACCATCACTTCTCACCCATGGGTAGGCTACCCACACCACCACCATTATGGAATCTATTTGGGAGCTATTGGGTAGCTTGTTGCTATTTTTCACGAGCTTGGTGAATGTGTTGCGTAGATGCACGGATGTCAGGCCCCTGCAGGATGAGGGGATCTCTCTCTCTCTCTCTCTCTCTCTCTCTCTCTCTCTCTCTCTCTCTCTCTCTCTCTCTCTCTCTCTCTCTCTCTCTCTCTCTCTCTCTCTCTCTCTCTCTCTCTCTCTCTCTCTCTCTCTCTCTCTCTCTCTCTCTCTTGTTTCGTGACCTCTTACATTCTCAAGTAGGCCTTTCTCGTCTCTCCATTTTTCTTAGCGCCATCTATCATATTGTGTACCTCACAACGTACAATCTCACATGGAATCTCGCTAAAGGGGGGTTTTCCATTTCCTCATCAAATCAGAGTACTTGAGAGTGCAACTTCGCATTCCACCATAGGACGCACAGTAGCCAAACCTTACCTGGGCTGGGTTGGGCTTGGTGTGGCGAACAGATTCTGGGAACGTGGAGGCCCTCAGCAGAGGGCTCATATTACCCAATTCTCAGGCAGAACCGGATGCAAATTGCTGCTGAAATCTGTTGGGAGAAGTCTTTGTTGCGGCTGCCATCTTGGCAGAGACATCTAGAGAGCGCAACAGCAGCTGGAAAACTGTGGCAGCGATCTCAGCCACTACCTCTTCAGTCACACCTGCAGCATTAGCGGTGCTCTAGGCCACCACAACGGCACACAACAGAAGGTCTTGGCTGTTGTGTCGGCCAGCAGCTACAGCAGCAGCAGTTACAACTGTAGCTCCTGCATTTTGTAGAAGGATCAGCAGCAGATTCATCCTGCATTCAGTTGCTGCAGCTGCTATAGGAGCTGTTTTGGCCATAACATAGCTGCACCTTGTCTTTGAAGCAGCAGCCGGAGCAATGGCAGCCGCAACAGCACCTTGCAACAGCAGCAGTTGTGCTAGCTACATGCAATAGCAGCAACAACAGTATCAGTGGCAGCAGCAGTAGCAGCGGCAAAAGCAGCAACAACAGGGGTGGTACCAACTTCTGCGTGGTAGCAATAGAAACAGCAGTAGAAATCTGCCTGGTGCTGTAGTCGGGAAGCTACTTTGTTGCTTCCCTCCTGCCCATGATCGACAGGCTTGTTGATCGGCGAGCTTGTTGATCAGCAAGCCAGGTGATAGAATTCGAGGCTCGCCTTTGCCGGCACAGAAAAAAACAACATGAAAACAAGGCACGGGAGTGCACTCAGGTCCGCCCACTCGACGACCATTCTTGACGGCAATTTCTACAAAGTCACACTCCGATTTCTCTTGCTTGATTCTTTCTCTTTCGCTTTTATATACGTCTGTTCATCGTTTTCTCACTTCCATTCTACCTCTCCTTCACACTTCTTGTGGTTCAGACCTGGATTATTGGGGACTCATCCTTATGTTTTTAGAGACGCATGCATGTGACGGTTGGCACTCGGCTACGTGGGAAATTTTCCCCTATCCTCATTGACCTGTCTTTAAGTTTTCTCTGTTTCTGGACCTACACTATACTCCCGGTTTTGATGAGTCGATTTTAGTCGGGATCCGGCTACTCCGGATTCTGTCCCAGTGCCTCAAGAGGCCTGGTTCCCCCAGGGTCATGACCTATTTGCGTTGTGTGGGGGGGAGGGGAATTCTCATGTTATCCCATTTTTCACACGCTTATTCGCTCTTCTTTCATCTCGTTGGCAGCATGGCATCATGTGTGATGCCACCACCTGCCATTCCATGGGCTGGATCCTACTGGGTCCATCGTTTTGTCGACCAACTTCGAAACAATGTACACCTCTTCCTCGGCAGTAAATCTTTTTCTCCACACCCGTTTCCCTCGTCCCCTCTGGTGGCTGCGTCAGGCTTACGCCTGTTGGAGGCAAGGTCTCCCTCAGACCTTCGTTGGTCTTCTTGCCCCTGACTCAGGACACTCTTTATTCTACGTCAAGACCTTCTGTACATCCAACGTGGGAACCGTGCACATGTCCTCCCTCGCCACCCTGGCCTTGCCAATCTCGACCACCTGGTACACCCTACGGTGTGAGTTTGGCTTTTGGGTCCGTACATCACCATTTTCGAATGGATTCCTTTGGGGAGAATTGTTTGGCAGTCCGAGTATGAATGGTGCATTGATTGAGGGTTGGCAACATGCTTCACGTCCTTGTCTTTTGGCTCTTTGCCCAGGTCGTGCACCGTCCGCTGCCGCATTTTCAAGCAGTGTTGCTGCATGTCATGTGCCATCGTCTACTCTTGTGTCCCGTGGGTTCTGGATCCTCGATTCATGTTCCACTCATCATATGACATCATCTCGTTTATCATTTTCCTTGTTGGACACTGCCAGTAATGTCCGTTTTGTGTACATTAGACCCGGCCACATGCTGCCTGTCCAGGGTGTTGGTGTCGTGCGGCTCTTGGGTCTTGCAAGTGACATGTTTCTGCCTGACATACTATTTTTTCCTGCACTTGAGATTAGTCTGCCGTCAGCCTCTACCCTTGATGATCAGGGCATCTAATTTGTTGCGTCATGTGGCATTGGTGCTATTTCTTTGCAGTTGTCTGTACTTGTGCTTTGTTGTCTTCATTGTGACAAGGTGTACTATCAACGTCATTTGCGCCGACTCAGCCTACTGCTACCGCCGCTTCTATGCATGTTGCACCCTCCATTTCAGAGTGCATTTCTGTGAACTGGAGCACACATGCTTGTTGCATCACTGCCTCTGCCATGTGAACATTTCAGCCATTCATAGGTTGCTGCAAAATCACCTTGCGATCGGTTCGGATGTTTTCATTTTCACGGCTCCTTGCACAGCTGATAGCGTAGACTACGTCCAATGCAAGATGTACTGTTCCCCTTATATTAAGGGGAACAGTGCACACCAGATCCAATCCACGGATCTATAGAGGGATACGGATGTGAGGATCAGATCCAAATGCTAGATCCGGATCTGCGGATCTGGATCCAGATCCGAGGATCTTCATGGATTCCCGGATCCGTACTGGATTCATATGTAGATCACGGTATGTTCTACACGGCTTCAGACCTTTTTCCCCAAGCACTTTTCCTTCATGTCACTCCATTATTCCTCCTTAGGTGTCATGGGTGCAATACACATTTCTGCGACATCATGCTACTTTGACTTCACATCATGTCACCGCACTATTCCTGCCTTGGTTTCATCGACAAATTGCACATTCCTGCGACACTTTGCATACGTTTGACACTGTGATGAAACCCACCGAGCATGTGTATTTAGTTTCATCGTTGTATGCGTGCTTAATACACGGCAATGGTGCCGCAAGGGAAAAGAAACAAGTGTGACAAATGGAAGGGTCATGAATGTGCTTATCAGGTCATCTCCAGTACATCATCATCTCCTGCTTCTCCATCATCCCCTCCATCATCTGCAAAATCCATGTTCTCGTCCTCCTTGTTCAAAAAAATTGAAAACCCCTCTAGCTCCTATGTTGCTGCTCTAGTCAGGTTTGAAGACCTAGCCTGACTCCCCAGCTTGTTGATCCGTGCTTCCTTGTCTGCAAACTCTTTAGCCACCATCCCATGTAGGCTCACGAGGAATCCCAGTAAGGACGCCTAGTTGATCCATGACTTCATCGTCAGAATATTCTGAACCGTCAGATGCACCAGCGAATGTCTGAAGTCGGTGATGACGTGCCTGCCAAGTGAAAGGAGGCGTTCAGAGGGTGTGGATGTGCCAGGCACAGCAAAAAACATCCATGGCAGCAAGCACAAGAGTGGGAAACTTGCGTGCAGCTTGAGCTTCCTGTAGTGCTTAAGAATATGGCACTCAGGGCTTTCTTTCTCCAACTTGTCCCACTGCTCCATCTCCTCATCCAAGGAGGAGAGGTGCTATGTTTGTGCTGGCGGTGGTTCTTGAACCTCAAAGAGGTCCATTATGGGATCAGCAAGGACAGCGTTGAGGAGTTCATTGTCCTCCTCCTGCTGCTGCTGAGGACGAGTACGCAACTGGCAGCTATCAGCTGCGGCAGATGCAACTGCAATTGATGCACTAGTAGATGCGGCAACTGCTGCTTCAGCTGATGATGTTCCAGCTGCAGCTGAAGACGAAGTGGTGGTCTCCTGGCTTTGTGGGCCAAGACCAGCTACACTGGAGTCCACACCGGTATAAGCAACAGCAGAGGCCATTTTATCGGCTGCTTCCTGTGCTGCCGCACACTGCTCCTCCGCCTTTGCATTACAGCTGGAGCAACTCTAAGACTTTGATTTGGAGCTTGGCTGCAGAGGAGATGCCCATGAGCTTGTGGGTACGCTCATGGAAGTGCAGCCAAAAGCGGGGATGAGCTCCAGTGGCAAGCACATGCCGCTCACTCAACAGGCGTGCATACTTCTGCAGCTTGCTTTGTGCGTCACCCAAACCTTTCTGGATGTCAACAAGAAGCTTCTATTTTTCATTCGACCTGCCGGTATCACCCCTCCTCCTGCTCTTTACCTTGGCAGCCAGAGATTTCACCTGCCAGGCATGCAACTTGTCTAGTATCGACTCTAGAGACGGGATGACCAGGTTCATCGTTGGATACTTGGAGACACTGAAATCATCTCTGTAGGGCCTGAATGGCCTCAAGATGAGACTCAGCACCACAATCAGAGTCCACTCATCAAAATTGGGCTTCAGTTGTTTTCTATCCAGGCCATACCCATCCAGCCATGCCGGTAGGATGGGCTTCAAGATCAGCACCTATGCCATCATGTCTAAAGTTGAGTTCCATCGAGTCCCTATATCAAGATGCAGAGAATGGTAGGTGATGCCTGCAGCTTTGACCGTGTTAATGAGACTTTGTTCATGTGGTGTAGACCGCATTGCAAACACAATTATGGTCTGTTCCTTCCCGACGATGTCCCCCACAGCCTAAATCTTCATCACGTCGTTCACAGAAAGGTTCATGATATGTCCAAGGCACCGGATGTTCCCCTCCTTCTCTAAAGAGCAGTTAGAGGGGATGATATGGTTATCGATCATGACTTCATTTGTAATTTCATTGTCCACAGTCAAGCAGTAAACCCTGTCCCATAGACCCCACGACTTGTGAGCAGTGGAGAAGAATTCAGACAGGTTCACAACAGTGGGAGCTTCTAGAACAGCGGGGAAGGAAAGATCCATGGTTTTTTGGCGTCTAGTCATCGATCCAATGGGCGGTCATACCCAGGCACTTCATACGACTCTCTCACTTCCAGCCATCAGTTGTGAAGCTCATGGCACTTGTTACCTCTGCTAGCATGATCTTGATGGGGGCGCGGAAAGCTACTGCAGCAATGACGATCTGCCACTAGATCGTCATGCGGCCGGGTAGAGTTGCCACGGGGTTGGTATGCCATACCGCCTGCTGCAACCACGTGGACTCCATGGCAAGGAAGGACACGTTTTTGTCAAGGAAGTGCTTCAAGATGCACGTCCAGAAGTAACGCTTGTTGAAGACTGGACCCACTGCTACAACGCCGCGCGCAATCACTGTATTCTCCGGGTTGGTTTTCGTGTTGTCGACCGCTACTGCCATTTCATTGGCAGTCGCCTGTATGAGCTCGAGCAAAGCTGCTTTCTCCTTCAGCTTCTTCCATGATGCGTTTGTGGGACAAGCGCATGTGCTTCCACATGTTGCTGGTGCAGCCATTATTGCAGGAAGTTTGGTCGGGCATAAGTTGCAAGCAGCGAGGGGATTCCCGTGGCGTAAACTCCGCCACGGAGTCCTGCCTCAAGAGTTAACGAGCCCAGACTGAGAAGTGCAGGAGCATGGAGAAAATGCCCTCCGTGCCCAGTTCTCGATGTGCAGGGCATCATTTGGGAATAAATTGGCAAGGTTCAATGCTATGATCGCTGTACAAACTAACATCATTTGCATTGTAAGCATATTTTGTGAATATGCGCTACACAACATTCTCAGTGGCTCTCATGTCAGCTTACTCGCCTTTCCCTTTTTATTTCTTGCAGGTTCTACACAATGTGATGGGAGGGTGATCTCGTCACCTCCTCTCCTAGCAATCGTGATGGCTGTTGCTGTCGCCTAAAGCGGCTGATGCTGTCGCTGCTATTGCACAAAAGTACAGCTATAATGGGCGACAACGACCTCCCACATGGCTGCCGTGCGCATCACCTACGCATTTGCTGCTATTGCACTATGGAGCTGCTGCTGCTACTATGTGTAGCCATGTATCTGCAAAGTCATGTAACTCCGCAGCCACTACAAAAACTACTACGTTGATGCCGCCGTTGCTACTGTAGTTACGTTGCTATCACCGTTGCAGCTGTTGTCTCCGCTATTGCTGATGCTAATGCTGCTGCAATGCTACTAGTCCTACACGCACGTGCTGCTGTGCTACTACAGCTGCAGTGTTAACGCTGCTACTCTTTTTATGCACTGCTGCTCCTCTAGTGCTGCTACTAATGTTGTGATGCTCCTAACATTTTTGCATCGTACTGCTGCTTCACGCTAACATTGCTGCACATTGTTGCTGTTGCTGCACATTGCTACTGTTGTTGCTAGCTGCTATCGCTAGCTTCAAATGTCGCTCACTTCTACTGCCGGCCGCCAGTGCCACTACTACCTACTGTTCTTGCTGCTGTGTTGTTGTCGTTCCACTTTGATGTTGTTGCTCTCGAACAGCTCCTACAGCTGTTTTAGCAATGGCAGCAATGCACGTTGCTACTAACGGTGCTGCCGTCCACTCAAGACGGCCGTGTGGTGATGCGACTGCTGGTGATGTCATGACGTTGTCTCTACTGCCGCTCTCGGCTACGGTGGGTCCCATGAATGTGGCTACAACCATGACTCCCACTGTTGCTGCGGTGTTGCGTCTCTGCTGCCATTCTCAAAGAGAAGATTCTCATGACTCCGATACCATGAGAGGATGCTAGTAAGGTTCCTAGCTTTGCTCTTGCTTGGTTGACAACATTGTCCAGTTAATTGACATGCCAACATGCTGGGCAGGTGCAAGAGACATCAAAGGTTGAGCTTGGGAAGCTTTTAGAGTCTCATAACCTTCAATAGCTTTAGCATGCAAAGAGGGATGACAGTTGGCAAACACACAGCATAAAATCCACATCGCACGACGGGTGATACACGCCGCAATGTCAATTTGTCTTAAAACTAGCCCAAAGCCACTATTTTGGTCGGAACTCTACGCACAGGCTTCTGAGTACATAACCATTGGAACATACAGATGTATAGTTTCGAGCCGGACGCATTGACTACACACATTTGTGGGCACGGCAACAACTGGCGGACGTACAATGCAAATCATGGAAATGGGGCGCAAAAGCTAGTCCACCGAGAAAATATTGGAGACTGCAACGAAATTGCAGAAGTCCCTAACAAGCATTCGAGACGCATTGGGAGCTGTCTGGCTGCTGTTGATGGGTGGGCCACCACTTGACGGTGCTCCGTGGCCAGCTGGCTCCACATCATGGATTTGCACAAGCATGTGCACAGCCGGGTGGTTACAGTCAGTTGTACAAATTGACGGGAATAGCTCACACAATAGTTTCTGTGTTCCCCCACTATTCATGGTTTAGAGTTGGCATTGTATCATAACTTGCAACTTAGATCCATCCTATCCTCAACCATTCAACACATCGAAGTTCCACTCACTACTTGTGGCTGGCAGCAATGCGAATCAGTCACCTACATAAAGGTAAGGAAGGTGAAGAGGTCACACCATGTCTATAGTAGCGGACGTAGACAAAGAAAAAAGACGACCATCCTCAACTCGAATCGACACAAGCGCCTAAGTGGACCAACGTGCACAAAAAACAAACTGAGTATGCGTATGCACCCACGTGGACGACCACGGTTGTTCACTTGCCACCCGTTGTCGACACTAGTGCCGCAACATTGCCTCACTTCACTTCGCTGAGGCCCTTGGTCGAGGCATATCGCCGTGGGCTGCATTCCAAAAAGTTCATGAGGTTCGAACAATTTTGACATTGCAAGTGTTTTCTTGCACATCTCCTGGAACAATTTGAGCCGAGGAATCTCTCAATCAGGTTCCAGAGTGCCCCCCCCC
>SZWC01003436.1:90763-101499 GCA_023375785.1 Penium margaritaceum
GCTGCTCGCGACATCCTCTGCGTGCCTGGCAGTAGCGCACCATCTGAGCGTATCTTCTCACAGGCTAAGCACATCATGGGTGACTCGCGCCAAGCTTTGGATGATCTGACTTTCACATCCATCATGGCAAGGCGGAAGTGGAAGCCCATTGTGAAGCTAGTGAAGGAAAAGCTAGGCAAGGTGGCCAACGCAACAGAGTAGAGTAGCGATGCTTTGGTGTATGGAGTGTGGTGTGGGTATCGTAGTGAGAGATGGCCTAAGTGATTTTTTGTCTTCAAAAGTTTTCCATGTAAAACACACGGCCGATGCACATTGCCCAAAATTGACTATGGTAACTGAGCTGTTGACATCCATTTTCATCATGAAAACATGGCCAATGACTGACCACATGCATGTTTCATGGTCCCCTGAAGCGCACAGTGCCTGTACACATTTGGTCAATTTCGAGATTTTGAGAATCTCGGTCCTAAATTTCGAGATCGAGATGAGACCGAGATTGTCTTGTGGAAAACGAGACGAGATCGAGATCGGGTCAATCTTGACCCGAGCGAGATCGAGACAAAAAAAAATTGTCTCGAATTTCGAGATGAGATCGAGATCTCGATCTCATCTCGTTTTCCTAGCCTTAACAGGGGGGCCCCCCGGACCCCCCCTCTTACACCCCCCCTTTCCCCCCCCCGGACCCAATGTATCGAGGTCAATATCGAAATATCGATATCGATATCGATATCGATATCGACCTTCAGTCAAAAAAATATCGAATATAAAAACATCGATATCGATATCGATATCGAAAATATCGATATCGAAATATCGATATCGACAATATTCCCACCCTACGTATGAGTGAGCTCACATCTACACGTATGAGTGAGCTCGCATCTACACGGATGAGTGAGCTCGCATCTACACGTATGAGTGAGCTCGCATCGACACGTGTGAGTGAGCGCGCATCTACACGTATGAGTGAGCTCGCATCTACACGGATGAGTGAGCTCGCATCTACACGTATGAGTGAGCTCGCATCGACACGTGTGAGTGAGCGCGCATCTACACGTATGAGTGAGCTCGCATCTACACGGATGAGTGAGCTCGCATCTACACGTATGAGTGAGCTCGCATCGACACGTGTGAGTGAGCGCGCATCTACACGTATGAGTGAGCTCGCATCTACACGGATGAGTGAGCTCGCATCTACACGTATGAGTGAGCTCGCATCGACACGTGTGAGTGAGCGCGCATCTACACGTATGAGTGAGCTCGCATCTACACGGATGAGTGAGCTCGCATCTACACGTATGAGTGAGCTCGCATCGACACGTATGAGTGAGCTCGCATCTACACGTATGAGTGAGCTCGCATCTACACGTATGTGTGTGAACTTGCGTCTGCACCTAGGACTGCTCGTGAATGTGCCAAGCACGCGACTACGCATTCTTGTGCGCGTGCACTTGTGCCTGTGCCTGTACCTGTGATCCACCCTGCACATGTATGCGAGCGCCTGCGCATACGCATTCACATGGGCCTGCTGCATCTGTGCCTCCTCGTGCATGTGCGCACCAGTGAGTGCATGCACACGTGCACGTGTGCACACACGTGTACACAAACGTGTGCGCACGCGTGCGCACACGCATGTGCGCACGCGTGTGCGCATGCACGTTCCCGCGTGTTCATCCGTGGGCGCCAGCATGCATGTACGCGTGCACGTGTGTTTGTTTGCGCGTGCACATGCACGAGGATCCATATGCAGTGAAAGAGCATCTCCATGCGCGTGTAGGTGAGAGAGCATCTGCGTGCGCGTGTTCGTGAGAGAGCAGCTGCATGCGCAAGTGGGTGAGAGAGAGTCTACGTGCAAGTGTGGGTAAGAGAGCATCTGCATGCACGTGTTGGTGAGAGAGTCTCTGCATGCGCATGTGGGTGAGAGAGCATCTGCATGCGCGTGTGGGTGAGAGAGCATCTGCATGCGCGTACCGGCGCGAAAGTGTGTGTACAAATGCCATGCGGGCGCACTCTGTCATCCGTATGCACCACACCTGTCTCCCCTTTCTTGAAAAGAAAGCGAAGGTTTTTGCCTCATGATCGGCACCACCACTTTGTTTCCTTCCCTGTTTTGCAGAACATATAAGGTAAAATTATCCTGCCATGCACTTATCATTTCTCTTCCCCCCCGAAATTAACGCCTGATGTTTGCCGCTTTGCCAGCACCTGTCTGTTCCATGCTCCCCCCCCTCCACACACACACACACACACACACACACACACAAACACACGCACGCACGCACGCACGCACGCACGCACGCANCCCAAAACTCCACAAGGAGACACCCCGAGATTGAAAGAAAGAATCGGAGTAAGCAGCAAGCACACCAACTGACCGTCGTCTCTTCGGCGTCGGTGGCTCCATCGCTACTACCGTCTCCGACTGGATGGCGTGGCGCGCTCGCGGCACGAGCAGCAGCACGCCAATCCTCCCAAGATGGCGATGCGCGCGTTGCACGAGACTTTGGGGAAGCAGCAGCGCGATGGTGCTCGCTATGTGACGCTGAGGAAGCTGCTTCCTTCACTGTGCAAGCATGAGCCTGCTGTGGGAGCTATCTCCGTTGTTGTGACAGGTAGTTGTCTCAGCAACGGAGACTGCTTCAACGTCTACTGACTCACACTCTCACACAACTTGATGATGCAGCAGCATCTACTGACTCAGACTCTCAGACATCCTCAGTCTGTTGCGACATATGCTGCAACCAGGTCCAGCTGCTGCTGCTGCTGCGGCGGCTGCTGCTGCTGGAATCGCTGCTTCTGTTGCTGCTTCTGTTGGTCATGCTGCAGCTGCCGATGCTGCAATCGCCACCGCGTTGCTGCTGCTCCCGCCAGCGCCGCCGATACTGCTGCTCCTAACTCAGCAGGTGCACCCTTCACTGCTGCTTCCGCCTCCACTTCAGCTCCAGCTTCAGCTGAGGCTAAGGCTTCGGTCGCCGCTGCCGCCGTGAGCTACTCGGCGGAAGTCAGCCCACAGCGACGTACGCGAGACACTGTCGCTCAAACCACATTATGGCCCCGACCTCTCACGCAAACTGCCCCTAGACCAACGACGTTACTGGCGCAAGAGGACACGAGAAGAAAGAACGAGAGACGTAGAGTCCGCCACTACTTTGCAGTAACCATCTGCAAAGGAGTACTCATTAAATCAGGAGCGCACCCTCAGGGTTTGAGCATTATAGCTGTGGTATCACCGAGACAAGACGTTTGTAGCTGCCACACCAAATATTGAATTCTATAGCCATTTATACCTAAATTCTTACAATCACCCGAGTCCACAGCCATGTTTAAAATTGTCTTCCGTCTACAACATGCCTCCTCCTTCACTTGTCTTGCATAAACTCCTTCACCTATTAAAAAATATCACTATGATTTTTCATTCCACTTTTCCTTTCAGAAAAAATGATATGTGTATCATTTCAATCACTGCCATGTTGAAAATCTGTTATAAGATCTGTTCCACGGAGAAGAGCGTGGATGGTTCGCATGGATTACGTGTAAGTCAGAGGAAAACACCGGAAATTGAAAAAATTGGATGAATTGTATTCATAAATGAGTTTACTTCGATGAAAAGTGTCCTTTATGTAGAGTACACATGCACAATAGCAGAAAACACACACACACACACACACACACACACACACACACACACACACACACACACACACACACACACACACAATGTGACACGTTGGGTCTAGGGCCCTTCAGTCAAGGGAAGTGTTTGATACTGCGTTGTGAGTGATAAACTTCAGAAAATCTGCCAAGGAGTCTGAGGATTTGGATAATACATCAAGACGCAACTCTACGATAGTCCACGATTGTTAGCATCTCGAATGAAAGGATCAAACATTCATATGGTTCAAAACTCATCTAGAAACCATTCTATGATTTCTTCAAATGAGTGAGAAAACTCAAGAATGAAGAATTTGATTTCATTAAAACTGGCCAACATAGCTTCCCCTTAATACATTCTTGAAATCCTTTAACTTCTTGGCTGATTTTTTAGATGTGTTGTGAAAAACGTAAAAATCTAATGGTAGATGAATGGCAGGCTACAAATACAAGAAAAAACACACGATTTTGTATTCTAATTGCTCATAAAAGTTATAAACAAAAACAAAATGTAACTGCGTGCCATTTTCACAACTCGCTAAAACATTATGAAATTCCTTTGATATTTATCCACCATTTCATAATGCTAATAAATTCTTACAATACGTGTTCAACTTGAGCATGATTCCAACAGAAAGGATATCATTTGACCAGATAGGGGTGTGAACACAAAAGATATAGGTGATTCTTAATTTCACAAAGTATCAGGCTTGCAATGTGAATAAGAAGAAATTATGATTCAATCATAAGAAAATTTCAAAACCTGGTTATTGACTTAAGTAACTTTACAAATGGTTTCATGCAATATCCGTCTCCCTAATCAACCTCCATCGGCAACGTACATTACTGGTCAATAATGCATCAAAAAGACATGTTTATTAAATCACAGTTCTCGCTCCCTTACAGGGTCACAATCGCAATATGAATCATTTTTACCCCATTGAATAAAACTTGTTAAGATTTTGCAAAGGGATTTGCGCATTACGTATAAATCAAAAAGTGTCATCATTTGCTAATGATTGAGTGAAAGTTCCATTTTTAAAAACTTCAATTATTTTCATCACATGTGAACCTCCTTTCCATTCATACCTCATTCAGATTCTGCCACAAACAAAACTATACATTAAGGTTATAATACCTAGAAGGAAACCTTCTTAACCCTATTGTAAGGCACAAAATGTTTAGTTTCAATGATTTGGGAGTTCTGCCCCCCCCCCATGTGAACAAGCCAAAAAACCCCTAGAACAAGTGTGCCAAGCCGGACTTGTACAACATGTATAAATCAAGGTACAAAAGCTATTTTCATTTTTTTGGGGAGTTTTTTATTGTATTGAGAAAATAAAAATTACATGTATAGCACCTTTATGTACAAGTCTCACAACAGCATATGTACAGCAAAGCTCTAACTCTGGTTCTAGCCCAAACTAGGCGCAACATCTTGTGAGACATCGAGTCTTGTAGCAAGAGTCTTGGCGTGTCTGGTAGGATGACAGGCCTTCAGGAAGTCAAGGCGCCTCCTGGCCAAGCTTGGAGTGTTGCCAGGCTCATTAGGTCGACGGAGGTGATCTTTAACAGATGGCGAATTCATAGTGTAGTAGTTACTAAGTTCCAGTGGATTGCTGAGATAAGATGGGATGGCTACCAGCTCCTCCTTCTATACAGCTACTTTTCGGGGAGTCTAGTCCATTCTGCTCCCTTGTAGGTAATAGTCTCAACATCACTACTTGGTAATGTAGTAAAGCGCCATCCTGCATTACACGATGCGTTGATAATGTAGTAATTCATCGACGGGGTCATGTACTAGCTCAGACAACCTCAGTGGTGCCTGTAGAATGCCATGCGCACATCTTGTAGGGTTGCATCCTCCAACCTGCCTCGTCTGAGGTGGTCGTTGAGTTGTCCAACGTAAGTGAGAAAACCGAGGTGGTCACTCCTATCTTGGACTATCGAACGTAGTTATGTTCACTCCATAGTCATGAATAGAAATCTTAGGAGACTTAACTCAGTAATCATTGTCCTGTATAGTGGAAGATTCACAAAAGGAATTTTTCCGATAAGTCTCAGAAAAATTTGCAACTTCGTATAAGAACCTCTGGATCAGAATTCAACTACGCTAGCTTGTAGCATAAATCTAGCATAGTTATCGCTTCACTCCAAGAGTTGAAAACACACATTTTTATGAGTCTAATATACTTCAAGGCGTGATAGTTGGTGTAGACAAAACATCCTCGTCTTTCAAGTTATCACCACCATGTCTTGAGCAAGTGCACGCCTATGAGAAACTAGTTTTGTGGAAAATTATGGCTTAAATATTGTTCGTGCATGTTCCTCAACATTCACACGAGTCGTCATTGTCTACCACTGTTGTCATGGAGGAGAAAGGCTTAAATAAAAATCAAGCACTTATGTGGCCATTATGAAGTCCACCGTTGGGTATGCCAATCTTATGGTCAACGCTGAGGTGAGCGTGTCTTTGAACAAGTAATAAGATTTTTATGTCTATCCTCCATATTTCACCATAAGGTTTTTCTAGCAAGATTACGAAGAAGGGTTAGCTCCAAGAATAATCCTTCACAAATCATCGGCAATTCTAGAATCCTTACACTACTTGGACGTCCCAAACATTTGTAAATGTCGGCGAATAAGGGATTTATTCCATCGGTTTTAAGGTCCATACTAACCCATCCATTGCGTATGTGGTGGCCAAGAACTTTGTTATGGCTGCGAACAATTTAGATGTCGAGGTCGATGTGGTGGCCTCCAAAAATGGGAGTTATTTTGGTTTCTTGGCCTCCATGTGGACCAGCTTTTCTTGGGCTCCATGTTTTAGCTATTTGTTGGCTATTTCCAAGTATAAAAGTTGCTATTTTGTGGGTATTACAACTTCCTCTAATGCACAAACCTTTATTCCTTCCTATAATTGTTCTTACATCGTGGGTTTCTTGTCTCTAGGAAAATTTCATGTTTTACCAAAAATGTTGACGTGGATTGATCCATTTCTCTTTTCTACCATCACATATTGCATGTAAAGGAAATCTTGCCTCTGGATCTGTTTTTGGTTGCTTATTTGATGATTTCTCTATGTACTTATGTCGTGCAAATCTCCAATATTTTGTTGGAGTGGTTAACAAAGTTGAAGGATTTGAATTTTTCTATTCATGTTCTTTGTTGAAGCACCCCTTGTTTGGTCTAAAAACCTTCATGATGAGCCATGATACTACTGACCAAAAAAATGATAAGCCCCTCCATCCAATTATATGAGCAATATTCTATAGATTACAACATCGCGATTATCTTTGATTAGTTTGGTCGTTTGGTCCTCCTACCTCTCGTTGAATTTTTTGAACTTAAGAACCCTTGTTTTGTGCCATGAAAGGTGCTCACATGGTTGATAAGTTGTTTTAGATTGTCCTTGCCAGATTAGGGCCTCTTCGCCCATTACAATTTCGCCGTTTATCATCTTTATGGCTTCCTACCAATTTTGTGTAATGATGTTGCTCTAGATAGTCGAGTTAGATGTGGCTTGGCTTCTTGACACTCAAACACAGCCTTTGATTGTGTCGATTAACAACATGAATCTCCATTGGATATGAGGTTTCTATTGACTAAAACGTTCCTTGCCACAATGACAATAATGGCTTTAGGGGTCACTCCCAATTGGATTCTTGGGTTTGAGCATTACAAATTGACACAATCGATGCAAGTGACTACTACAATTATTCATGTTTTTTTCATTTAGGTTACCAAGAGTTGTGATTTCCTAGCAAATGTCTCACTTGAAACCACTTTTGTAATATGTATTGATTTTTATGGGGCCAAGCTTGCTATTGGTGATGCTTTTGTGGAAACATTGCACACTCTACCACGCTCAATTACTTGGGTAGAAGTTTGAGCTTGTACCATGTATTGGACTTCTCATCTATTTTCCAAAAGTGAGCTAGGGTTGCGAATGTGAAGTCGCTCCATGCTTTTGGTGGTGTGAAAAATCCGTGCCATGTTAGATTTATTTTCTTGAGTGGTAGTATTAATGTCATGTGTTATGTTAGAGTTGTTGTTTGAGTTGTTGATTTGGCTCCGTCTATCCTTTATTGTTGTTGGATGGTCTTTAGATTAGACCACTAGCTGAAAGTTGTGTTATGCAAAAGGGAGGCTTCGAGGTCATTTTTTTTAGCCCACTAACGATTAAGTACACCTCCTTAACTGTTTGCAACTTCCTCAAAACATATCTTTTCAAGTCTGCAGGATCAATTTTCAAAGGAAGAACCAGCTGAATCTGGGGTTTGTATGAGATTTGGATACTTCTCTTGATGAAAACCTACTTGGTGTGCACGGAAACATCGAAGCTCCTCCATCATCACATTGAGTTACTTGGATAGATGGGTGTTGAAGCTCTCAAAACTCAACAGATCTTGGTACATATTTCCATTTATTTGAGCTTGCCGGCTGGTGCCTCTCATCATGCCAAGTGTCCACCCGACGGAAGCCACGGAGGAAATGGGTTCACTAAGCCTAAGGGTCTGTCACCGGGTCGGCCATCGACTTTATTGGTGTTGCACCATTTTTGGCAAAAGTTTTCACATTTTTCTAGTTTTTTTGGAGGGAATCAGTGTTCTTGTGTTGTTCATCCTTCATCACCTGAGTGTTTGCCGATGACTACTGCTTGTCGTCGGACGCACTGGCTCTGTTCACTATTGTCGTTGCAAATTTTGAGAGGTTGTTTCCAATTAGTTAATGTGCTGGTTGTCCCTCTAGCAATGCTGTGCTTTGATACAAAGTGTTACGCCGAGCGATATGAAGGCGGTTCTCAAGGATGAGGTGGGAAAAAAGAAATTTTGAGGAATGGGGAAAATGGATTATTCATATTAAGTAGTAAGTGAACATTGTTGACAAGTGTTGTGTGAGTGGAGCACATATACACTATGTCGAGAATGAGAATGAAGCATACATTGGGTTCTTGGCGCTTGTGCCGAGGGAATCATGAGAGGTTGCACCATGAGTGGCTGCTTCGAGAAGCTTTGTAAAGAAATAAGGGGGTTTCAAGAGTATCAAGGAGCGGTTTTAATAGAATCTAACGCTGTTGAGAAGAGGAACAAGCATTCTTGAAGCATTTATATGGTTTGTGAAGCTTCTGCCAACCATTCTGAAAAGTGGTTAATGTCTTTGGAATCTTCTGGTACGCAGCACCAGGGGTTGGGGCAGGTGGCCAATATTCCCTTGGCGTAAAATCTTGAGGTTGTCGGGCTGTGGGCCATGACTGTATTGATGAAAATGCTCACTTGCGACAGTTCTCATGTTCCAGGTACCTATCAACATGCACGGTTGTGCCGTCAGCGTCACTCGGACGAACCCGGGCGACAGGGAAACCTCACGGCGGGCCAACTTTCATTCACGAGCAACCTAGCCTGCCCTTTCGGCCCACTCCCCACAGCGTCACTTGCTCCCTCAACAAACACCAGGGGCAACAGCAGCAGCAGCAGCAGCAGCAGCACCACCACCACCACCACCAGCAGCAGCAGCAGCAGCAGCAGCCGCAGGCGACGAGTTCTGGACTTCGCGAGGCTCTGCAAAGCGTCACTGGCTGTGAAGGAGGGACCCAGCAGGGCTTGTGGCGAAGCAGCTGTGGGCGTCTCTTTCGCTCACTTCTGAGCACGACAGAATGTATTGGTAGGGCGCCTGACAAGCAAAATCGTTCCAGCCGGCACACTTCAAATCTTAGGGTACATCTCGCATCACCATCACCCACCGTCGACCAGCTCGTCGGCAGGTCGCACGGGAAAGAAAGCACAAAGGATGACGTCAGGCAGACGCAAGAACCGGCAGAAGGAAGCAGCGTTACGGGCGGCGCGCAATGCCACGCCCGTGGCCCCGATCGGCGGCACTGCTGCTGTTGCTACTACAGCCAGAGGAGCCGACGCTGCTCGTGTTGTTGCTGCATCGCCATCCGCTGCTCCAAACCCAAACCCTACGCCCAAGACAAGCCCAGAGGGTTTTCCGAGAAGGGCAGCGGGCGGGAGAGGGAAGGGCGCACGTAATGACGGAGGAAGCGGACAGAAAACCCAAAAGAGCAGGAGAGCGGGGGCAGCAGCTGCAGGGCCGCGGCAGCTGCTGCCGCCAGCACCCACGGCAAAGCAGGCGATGNCCTCCTCCCCCTCCTCCCCCTCCTCCTGGATTGTGTGGGGGAGGGGGGGAGGGGGGGAGGGGGAAAGAAGTCTCCCCCCGCCCTCTCTCTCCCCCCCAATTTAATGTTGGCAAGGCGGACGAGTGAAAGCAAGCAACCTGATGCTCCCACGCCTCAAACGCCTCACAACAATGAAGGCGCCCCCTATGTTATCAGGGAAAAAGAAAAGAGAAAAAATGAACTGAGATTCTTTCCACTTGTTCATTGTTGTTGCGCAAGGTTTTTATTTCTGAGCTCAGAACACTGAACAACGCAGTGTAAAGATTCTCCTAAATTCACAGCACACTGAAGAATATATGTTAAGCTATGTCATCCTCGACCTCTACTTCGACCTCAACCCCTTTATCTGCCCCACTGACACGACACTTTGCCGCTGGGCGGCCTTGATGGTTGTGGGCCTACGGTTCACACCCTTGACCCTGTGACCGCCAAGGTCGCAAAACCACCCCCCTTTTGGGCAGGTGATTTTGCAAACCGCAACCAACCCTCAGTGAGCGATGAGACGCAGTTCCCAGGGTCAAAAGCAAGAGGTTGCAGGGCTCCATCCGGTTCTGAGATCTTCCTCTTTCCCTCGACCCTCGACCGTCGACCTTCGACCTCCTGGCCCAGAGGGTCTACGTCGATCGGCGACCTTCGTAGGCGTCGCAGATGTAAAGCCCAACACCCTGCAGCCGTTTTGCACTAGTCGATTTTCTTCTCCTTTGCAAAAGATTGTTTTTAGCATGATCAGCTCCTTACATTAGACGCATGCACCGAAGTCTTTCTTGTTTTTGCTCCTGAGGTCGGCAGTCCCTGTTTTGACGATGATGTTCGCCGCCTCAAGGCATGCTTTCCTGCCTTGATACCTTCAATGTCTCTAGAATATGAAAGGCGCACCTTTTGCCTCTCATACCCTCCCCCCCCCCCC
>SZWC01003436.1:102517-105017 GCA_023375785.1 Penium margaritaceum
CTCCCTCTCTCTCTCTCTCTCTCTCTCTCTCTCTCTCTCTCTCTCTCACTTACTCACTCACTCACTCACTCATGCTCCCACCGTGCTCACTGTTGTGGTTTGGCCTCGCGCAGAAGTGGCTTCTGGTTTCTTTGTCGTTACACCGGTTGATGGTGAGAAGTCAGTGCAGTGCAGTGCAACAGCTCCGTGCAAGGCCCAGATGCCTTTTGTTTCCAAACGCTTTGCAAATCGTTCAAGAGCAAAAGGCATCTGGGCCTTGCACTGAGTTGCTGCACTGCACTGGCTTCTCATCGTCAACAGGTTCATGAACTGCTAGTGCCACCAGTACCACTGGTACTGGTGGTACCAGCAGTCGATGCACCAGCAGCATTCGATGCACACACCAGCCTGATGCATGCATCATTGGGAGGGGTAGATGTTGCTCATTTTCAAATCTCTTTGAAAAGCAGACTGAAGAATTTCAACTCTTTTCTTGTGTTGTGTCGCAGAGGGAGGCCGAAACCTGAACTCGTCTCAACGATGGATAACTTGTCGGTGAAACGTAGTGTGGCACGTTTCACAAGTCGTTCTGAGTCGAACATAGCGCTGTTTGTGCTTCTTCTTGCGGTGTCCATTGGCAAGTTTCAGATGGTCAGCAGCAGCAGCAGCAGCAGCAGCACCTGCGAGAACAGCAGCAGCAGCAGCAGCACCTGCGAGAACAGGATGATGCTGCTACCACGTTGGCAAGTGCAGCAGCAGCAGCAGCAGCTGTAGGAGGAGCAGTGGCAGCAGAAGCAGTGAAGGAAGCCGCACAAGCTGGGATGCCACAAGCAGAGGCAGCACCACCCGGGCAAACAACTTCTGCGAGTGATAGTGTGGCTATTGGAGAACATGAAGCGGCTCCTCCTCCTCCACCTCCACCTTCTCTTGATTGCAGCAACAGCAGCAGCAGCAGCAGCAGAAGCAGAGGGAGGAACAGGCGGAAAGAGGAGGCCAAGGCCAAGGCCACGGCGGCGGACAGGTGGCGGCTGGCGAGCGTGATGACGAGGGGAGCTTCGAACCCGGATGGAGAGGGAGGGGGCGATGGTGGTGCTGCTGCTGCTGCCGG
The DNA here is from genome assembly GCA_023375785.1 of Penium margaritaceum. Classification (NCBI taxonomy): domain Eukaryota; kingdom Viridiplantae; phylum Streptophyta; class Zygnematophyceae; order Desmidiales; family Peniaceae; genus Penium; species Penium margaritaceum. The sequence continues at coordinate 103,605 of SZWC01003436.1, forward strand.
TCCTTACCAGCAGAAGCAGAACAAGTCACGATTGAGCGAGAAACGACGCAGGTATGCTGACGTGGCAGAGTGTGGTGGAAAAGAGTCATGCTCTTTCCTTTGCAGAGTGCGGTGGAAAAGACCCATTCTCTTTCCTTTGCAGAGCGCTTCCAGCTGCACGTTTGACTGACGGTGTGGTAGCTCAAACTGTTAAATGGATTTGGCTGCGAGTCCTGCTGCTTATTGTCGGGTTTCGGACGAGTGAAGGGCGAGAGTGGGCGAATAGAAAACGGGCTCCTCGGATCCGGCCCCGGACCCGCCACAAGATCCTAGAGCAGTCTCAGCAAGAGATTGCCCTGGAGCTGTTCGGCCGGCTGACACCCTCACAGGTGGATAACCGGATCACGAACAAGGGGATCCACAACTTTTCTTCCCGCCCTTTGTCCCCACATGAACTCTCCCTCCTTGGTCTCTTGGCTCAGTTTTGTTTTCAGACCCAAACCCTGCTTTCTTTCGGATATTCTACCGTGCTTTGATGATCTTTTCAGAAGAGTGAGACTAGCATGGCTGTTTCGAGAGAACACAAGCCACGACATCCCCAAGTTTCGTGTCCCTAACCCCTCTTGGAAACCACCACCGGTACCACGGGGCTTAGAGGAAGAGATGGACAGACTTGTGACAGAGGTTTCTGAAATGTATGATGCTACCCGAAGAGTCGGTCCTTGCCCAAGCACCTCCGGGCTGCCCTCCAATCCCTCCAAGACGACAGCTCCATCGTCATCAAGGCAGCGGACAAAAATCTGGGCATAACGGTCCTGGACCATGGCACATACATCCACAACTGCCTCACCCACCTGACCGATGAAGCCATTTACTTGAGGACACGCTGCAACATCGAACGTGTTCTGGAAGACCTGCTGGAGATCGAGGAACAGTTCAAGAACTCTGGAGTGCTCCCTCCCTCCCTCTGGGATTTCTTCCTTGAGAAACCAGAGCATGGATGGAGACCAGCAGCCTTCTACAATATCCTCAAGGTACACAAGACCCCTCCTGTTGGACGCCCCATCGCAGCCTCAACACAATGGATCACCACCAATGTGTCACAATGGCTAGATGCGGAACTCCAAAGCGTCGTCAAGGTGCAGCCGACATACCTCAAAGATAGACTCAGCCTCCTACTTGAGCTTGACGAGCTGCAACTCCCCCAAGGAGTAATCTTGGCCTCCTACGATGTGATCTCACTCTACCCCAGCATCCCCATCGTCCGTGCTCTCAGCTGCATTCAAGAAATGCTGCCGAGAGCACGCCATCCGCGCACCCCAGCCATTCTCAGGCTTCTCTCATGGGTCATGCGCAACTCCTACGTGGAATCCATGGATGTCACCTACAAGCAAGTGCAAGGGACCGAAATGGGGACCCCAGTTGCCCCGGCAT
>SZWC01003436.1:110017-114435 GCA_023375785.1 Penium margaritaceum
GCGGTAATATGGTATGTGAAGTTCAAAGAGAAGTGCCTGCGTTGACTGACAACAAGAGCAGCGACAAGAAGGATGACAGTGTAGCGCGTTGGCAACACGGAAAAGCAGAACAGATTAGGACCTTATGAATTGCTGGATTTCTCACCTACCACGCCCGTCACGCCATGTCACCAGTCCACTGCAGACCAGTGCTGCCAAGAGAGAGGCCTGATTTGCAGCAACACCATCGAGTGTGACATGGAGTGGAATCACAGTGTGGCCACCTCAAGGTCGCACCATCTTCTTCTTCTTCACCCTCTTCACATTGCACCCAAGAAAACGACAGCATGGAATCAGAGAGTGTGGCCACAAGCAACGGCTCGAGGGGAGCCCACATGACGACCAAAGTCGCCTCCGTAACCGGTAAGAGAGAACGTCTTTGCAGTTATCGCTGGCATTTTCATGCCATAGTCGCTCTGTCCATCGGAGTTTTCGATGCAGCATCATCATGCCGACGCGACATATCTGCCGCCAGACAAGATCGCACAGGCAGACCGTCCAATGTCCCACGTGCGTTGCACTGTACACACAAGGCTGACCTCCGCTGCAGTGGCTTGACGGTGAGGCAGACCGTCAGAATCCACGACATGTTGCACACCTGCCGGCGCCTTGCTCAGAAAGTGCTCGAGTGACCGACAGCCGCATGCGAGTGGTTCGCATCACGCCGACGCAAACCTCTCAGTATTGCATCGTACAGATTGCAACCCGACAGAGACGCAGCCCACCAACCATTCTGGATTCGTTCGAGGAGCTCCACTGCACGCACATGTGCAAGACTCCGAAGGCACCATGCAGCCCACCTTCGACCCCTTGTCAAATCCCATGCCGCTCCCCTGCTCCCTCCCAGGTCGTCCAAGGTTGTTTTATGTGTCCCCCCCCCCCCCCCCCCAGCTCAGACTTCACCGTACAAACACCGTCGCCGTGAGCTCCAGCAGGATCTGGGAGACGAGCCCGAGTCGCTCAGAGAAAGCGTTCGCAGTGAGCCGCCGGTATGTGTCATGATGGTGGCTTGAAGGGGCGGAGGGGTCCTCTTTGCTGAAGTCGGAGAGCACGCACACATGAGGGGACACATACATGGGCCCCCATGTATGTGCAGTCTCGGTAGAAGCAGCCGCGGGCGGCACTGTTCTCTTCTCTCTGCATGATAGCCGACTTGTTATGGGGAACTCGGCGGAGACTCTGCGCTGAAACTGGGAAACAAGGACAAGATGAGGTGCCTCGACGGTGAATCGCAAAGCGCAACCACTCCGGCAGCTCAATCTTCCTCGAAATGCCCAAAACACCGTCCAACGCCGGTCTGGCCTCCCAAACCGCTCCCCTTGGGTACACACACACCCCTTTCAAAATTTTGATGGAACTCAAACCCCAACAGGCTTGCACCATTTCCCCCACTTTGGCCACAGAAAACTGTTGCGGCCAAGTGGGGGACCACGCCAAAATCGCGCACAGAGTGCTCAAGGCAGATCACCGAATCAACACGGAAGCTCAATCCCCCTCACATCCCTGGATACCAGATTCCCACGCCTCGACCCCGTGCCGGAGCCCACATCGCCGCCACCCTGCCGATGCCACAGCCGACACCGCCACCCAGGTCCCTCCCTCTCCTCCGCCCCAAACACACCAAACGCCCGCGTGTCTTCATGCTCAAGGCAGATCACGGAAGCGTTCCGGCAGCTCAATCTCCCTCACGTCCCCAAACACAGACTGCACGCCCATCGACCCCATGTCGTACCCCATGCCTCCGCCGCCGCCGCCGCCGATGCTACCACCCAGATCGCTCCCTCCGCCCCACGACTCGCCAAACGCCGACGAGTCTGCCAGCCCCAGCAGAACCTGGGGATCGGGCGACGGGACGGACGCGGACGCCGACCCCATCATCCCCGCAGAAGACGGACCATCCGCCCACTGCATGCTCGCGCTGCTGCCGCCGCCGTCGCTTCTGCTGCCGCTGCCGCTGCTGCTGTTGCCGTTGTCATACTTGTACTGGCCCACGTTCTGTGAGTTTTCCTCGGACATGAGAGAGTAGAGGCCGTCGAAATCTTCGTCATCGCTCGACTGCACAGTGCAACGCGGCACAAAACAGGAACGTGGACACAGCGAGGCGATGTTCATTGCTGCTGCAATGCAGGAGGGTGGGGGGGGGAGAGTAGTGGGGCGGCGAGGTGGGGTGGGGGCAGCAGGACTCGTGTAGAGAGGCTAGCAGTGCTTCCGCTCAAAAGTCTGAGTAAGAAGCCCATAAGTGTTGGTCGTAGGTTGTGTCGCAGAAAGCTGTTGTCGCAGCAGCGCAGACGGTGTGTGGCCCCTGCTGCCGCCGACTGCAAAAGCACGTTTTCTGTTTTCTCTTCAACACTGCGGAACTTTGAAGCGCCTCCCCCGCCTCTCGCAACACCGGAGTGCGTCTTGAGTGGTGTGCATCCCAGCTGTCATCTCGGCAGCCTTACCTCAGCTGAAAAGTACCTTTCGCCACAGACATGACCCCGACCACGACCGCAATGACAAAGGGACCACAACCGCGACCACAAACGCGGCCGGGATCGCGACCACAACCTCGACCACAACCACAGACACAACCGCAACCACGACCACGACCACGACCACGACCACAACCACAACCACAGCCACAGCCACAGTCACAACCACAACCACAACCACAACCACAACCATAACCACAACCACAACCACAACCACAATCACAACCACGGCCACAACCACAGCCACAGCCACAGCCACAGCCATCCACGCAACTCCACAGACAACCACAGAGCTCATCTGCCATCCCTCCAATGCTCTCATGGGCTGGATGCGGCAGCTGGACAAGCATGTAGGGGCGACAGCTGGACAAGCATGGAGGGGCGACAGCTGGACAAGCATGGAGGGGCAACAGCTTGAGAAGAAGCAATGGGTGGAAAGGGGGCCCGGAGGCGAGAGGGTAGGCAGGGGGTACGGGAAAGAAGGGAGTGACAATGGAGTGGAAAAAGGAGGCATGGATGGACTCAGACCAGCGGCCAGGGACTTCAGCGGTCTTTCCTGGAGGTTCCAGTAAATTCCTATCTGTCGATAGTAGGGACAGCCGAATCTGTCTAGCAACTTGAAGACCACTTTCTCTCCAGGGCCATGTCTGTCCTCAAAATTTTATCCTCTGCATAGCCGTACCTTCCTCCAGCCAAGCACACGTAACCCCCCTCCCCACGTCCCAAAAGCACTGGGCTCAGCAGCTGGGAAAGGACGAGGGAGAGACAGAGAGGGGGGGGAGCTGGGGACGGGGGGGGGGGGGGGGGGGGGGGGGGGGNAAAGGGAGCGTATCGCAGACTCACATCGCCGGCGAGGGAATTGAGTGGTCTGTACCGCAGCTGTCGTCTCAACTCCTCAAACGCAGTCCTCTCCACCACCGCGTCCTCAGCCAACCACACACCGCCTCCCCCTTGTCTCGGCAGGAACACCTCCCTCAGCGCCCGAAAGCGCGCAAACGTTGGGTCGTCAGACACCACGATGAGCTCGATGGGGTCCCTTCGGTGCAGCCGAAAGCGCGTCCTCGGCGCCTCCACCACCATCTGACCAATTTTAGACACAAGGGAAGGACAAGGGGAGGTGAGCCTTGAGTGATTTGCAGGATGTCAGGTGGGCGGGCGGGCAGCTGAGGGAGGAAGGGAGGGTGTGCAGGCAGAAGGGTGGGCAGGCAGAGACACAGTCAGACAGGCGGAGACACAGTCAGACAGGCGGAGACACAGTCAGACAGGCGGAGACACAGTCAGACAGGCTGCGACACAGTCAGACAGGCAGAGACACAGTCAGACAGGCGGAGACACAGTCAGACAGGCGGCGACACAGTCAGACAGGCAGAGACACAGTCAGACAGGCGGAGACACAGTCAGACAGGCAGAGACACAGTCAGACAGGCGGCGACACAGTCAGACAGGCAGAGACACAGTCAGACAGGCAGAGACACAGTCAGACAGGCGGAGACACAGTCAGACAGGCGGAGACACAGTCAGACAGGCGGAGACACAGTCAGACAGGCGGAGACACAGTCAGACAGGCGGAGACACAGTCAGACAGGCAGAGACACAGTCAGACAGGCGGAGACACAGTCAGACAGGCGGAGACACAGTTAGACACCACGATGAGCTCTATAGAATCCCTTCGGTGCAGCCGAAAGCGCGTCCTCAGTGCCTCCACCACCATGTGACCATTTCAGACGCAAGGGAAGGACAAGGGAAAGTACAAGTGAATGGCTATATGTGGCAAACGACAGAGTATGAGTGATGAGCTGGCGGGCAGTTTGGGGATAACATGAGGCACACATGGGCATGACCTTGTGTGCGTGCAAGCCTGCCCCATGACCACAAACAAAGGGGCGGAGCAGAGGTGTGCAGAAGGGG
>SZWC01003436.1:125462-153281 GCA_023375785.1 Penium margaritaceum
AAACCCCCCCCCCCCCCCCCCCCCCCCCCCCCTCTGCACCTTCCATGCCTGTTGCTCCCGGTTGCTCTCACTCATCATCCGCTGCGCCATTGAGCCCTTTGTAGCTGGTCATCATGAGCCTAGCCACGCTCAACATCTGCCGATATGTGGGTTGCAAAATTTTCAGGAAATTCATAGCCATGTTGTGCCTGCTCCAATGTTGCAACACCAATTGGCCCTTATCCACCATGTCCCATGTGCAGAATTAACACACGTTTATGTGCTTTGGCCTTCCAAATTGCATCAGCTTTTTGGTCAACAAGATGGATCCAGTGTTGTCCTCTTGAATCACTGTTGGCTCGTGGTGTAGCACACCAAGATCCCTTCACAACATGCAAAGCCACACTGCCTCCTTGACCCACTTGGCCAACACAATGTGCTCTGCTTCCACTGTGGAATTGGCAACAGTGTTCTATTTTCTGCTCAACCACAAGACTACTGCATGTGCGAGGAAAAACACATACTCGGAGGTGGAGTTTTGCACATCCATTTCACTGGCACAGTCTGTATCAGTGCAACAGACCAGACGAAAGGGGTCAGACTGCCATTTGCATCCAAACCTGAATTGGGCATGATGCACTATCTGCAGGTATTAAGGGATGTGCTTGACCGCCTTCCAGTGTAGTGGCTGTACATCAGCCACATATATGCTCACTTGGCACATAACATAGGCAACGGCTAGTCGTGCCACCACCATAGAATTGTTGAATATGTTTGCCCCTTGTTCATTCTTGTACGACGGATCAGGAATGCTCTACCCCTTGTGGAGGTATGACCCCTGGATTTGTTGTAGGGTGACTCAACTATGCTCTGTCTCATGTGAGATATGACCTGTGAGTACACCATGTAGGTGAGACGTTAACTTGGCCATTTTGTTGATTTGGCCAAGTGAGAGGTCATGAGTTCGATCCTGGCTCCATGCACATCTTGGTTGTTTTGGAAGCTTCCAAGAAAGAAAGTTCGTTGCTTCTGGGAAGCAACACGGCTGACCATTCACCTTGGCACAAGGATGCTTATGTGTCAAGCCCACAGCGCAAGTCTCTTGGTGATGTGGCAGGGTCAAGCCACTTCTCAGGAATGTGCTTTTGAGTTCTAGGACTGGACAGACAGCCATAAAAGGACTTGTCTTGCATGTTGATTGATCAACCCTTGCTTGATACTCTCTTGCGTATTGGCGATTTGAGCTCTTCTTGAGATGTAATGCTCAGGCGTTAGTACTCTTGAAGGTGAAATGTATGCCTGATTAAGTTTGGGGTGCACGACACATACCTGCAAAGGAAGAAGGTGTAAAAACCTTTGTGAGCTTTTCGGTTTCGCGGCTCCTCTACCGGAGGTGGTTAGCTCAGTAGCTAACAAAGGGTTATGGGCACACTCCTCTGGTTAGAGAAGTTTTACGCACGCAACCGCCAAAGTCACAAGCAGTGAGAGCGCCTTCGCTCTCACCCATCCTCTCTGTTTGCAGGTCAATCATCAGCCGGAGGGGAATGCAACACATCTGTACCTTTCTGCCTTGGGAGCTGACATCAGCCTACATCAGCCTACATCAGCCTACATCTGCTTGCATCGGCCAACGTGAACAGGGCCAGCAGTTGCCTCTTCTCACCAACAGCCTACAACGGCCTCAAACACAGGTGCATCGGGATCAACAACAGGTGCACCAGCTGTAGCAGTTGTAGGTGTAGGGATGGCAGGGACAGGGGAACGAGGGAATCATTCTCCCATCCTCAATTTTGATGGAGAGGGGTTTGCACTCTGGAAATGGCAGTTTGAGATCATCATGCATGATAGAGACTTGCTAGGATATTTTGACGGAAGTATCCCAGCACCAAAGGAGGAGGGTGCTGACCTTGTGGTATGGGTCAAGCTCAACAAGAAGGCTCTTGCCATTCTCGTGTCCTCCATACAACCCTCAGTCCTCTCACACATCAGCGGTTGTATCGTGAAAGCCACGGCATACGCCAAACTGGGCAAGGTGTTTCACTCCTCCTCACTTGCCAACCGTCTCTTCATTCTACAGAACCTCATCAGTATGAGGCTTGGTGAAGGGGAGGATGTCTCCGCCTTTATGTAAAAGTTTGAGACTCTCTTGCAACAAGCGGACGGCATGGGGTGGGACCTGAAATCCGATATGGAGGCCAAAATGTTTTTGATGACGCTCCCGGAGAGCTGGGGTCCCATGATCATAGTGATTGGAGGGTGGACCGAAGAGCAAGTATCCTACACCACCGTCTCGGAGTATGTGCGGAATGAAGCCACGCGTCGCAGCAGTAGTGAAGCAAATAGGGCTGCCTTTGCCTCACGAAGCAGCGGTGCCTTTCGCAATACCTCCTCCTCTGGATACAAGGGAAACAACGGCACTGGTGGAAGGGGTCCAAAGCGTCAGGGAAACTACAATAACTATGGTAAGGCTGGACACTGGGCTCGGGAGTGCCGGGCACCCAAGAAGGAGGGAGGAGACGAGGATGAACGCCAAGGGGGACATGGTGGGAAGGATCCCACAAGCTTGATGGCCGAGTGTGCCTCCAACAAAGGGAGGGCGATACTCGGGCCAGGTGCTTACGGCCTTGACTCGGGCACAAACGAGCACACCACTTATGAGAACAGAGACTTCATCTCTTTTGCTCCATGCAACAAAAACTTCAGAGTCGCCAACGGCAAGGTTGAGGCAGTTGAGGGGATTGGTGACAAGCTGGTCACAGTAGGTGTCAACGGACCAGACTCTGACCTCAAGCTAGAGGGGGTAGTCTACTTGCCCTCCTTCACAGCCAACCTGCTCTTTGTCTCTAAGATAACTGACCATGGCATGACAGTTGTTTTCACAGAGAAGGAAGCAGTGATAGTCCCTACCAAGGATATCAACATTTCCTACCCTGCCAAGAAGGTTGCTGCACAGGTCCCTCGCGTTGATGGACTCTACGTCTTGCAGACCAAGATGACAACATTAACGGCTGAATCTTCGGCCGGGAGTGATGATGAGGAGAGCAGCGATGCAGACTTTGATGACAAAGGACATGTTGGCGCAGCGGAAGCAGTGGCAGCGAAAGATTTGGTAACAACACCAGAAGCAAATGCAACCACCGAGGCTGTTCATTCTAGCCAGTGCACATCGTCGGAGAACCTGTGGCACAGGCGCTTTGGGCACGTGGCTCATCGCACATTGGTACTCATGGATAAGCAAGAGCTAGTGCGTGGGATGGAGCTAGGTGATGAGGCGGAGGGAGCTGGGATCTTGTGTGAGCCTTGCCTTCAAGGCAAGGCCAAGNTTGGCGCAGCGGAAGCAGTGGCAGCGAAAGATTTGGTAACAACACCAGAAGCAAATGCAACCACCGAGGCTGTTCATTCTAGCCAGTGCACATCGTCGGAGAACCTGTGGCACAGGCGCTTTGGGCACGTGGCTCATCGCACATTGGTACTCATGGATAAGCAAGAGCTAGTGCGTGGGATGGAGCTAGGTGATGAGGCGGAGGGAGCTGGGATCTTGTGTGAGCCTTGCCTTCAAGGCAAGGCCAAGAAGAAACCTTTCAAGCGTAATGGTACACGTGCTCTCGCACCCCTTGACCTCATCCACTCTGACGTGTGTGGTCCCTTTTGCATACCGTCCAATGGAGGCAGCTGATACTTCCTCACCTGCATTGACGACAACAGTCGCAAGGTCTGGATATAATTTCTCAAAGATAAAAGTGAGGTGAAGGAGAATCTGCAAGCCTTTGTCGCCATGGGCGAGCGATAGAGTGGAAGGAAGGTGAAGGCATTCAGGACGGACAATGGGGGGGAGTACGAAGCTTGTAGGGAGTGGCTCAAGACACAGGGCATTGAACACCAGAAAACTACTCCTTACTCACCTCAAAGCAACGGCGTAGCAGAGAGGATGAATCAGACCCTCCTTGGCATGACAAGGTGCATGATCTTTGACATCAAGCTGCCTCCTAGGTTCTGGGCTGAAGCAGCATGCACGGGTACATATCTTGTGAACCTCACACCTGCAGCAGCTCTGCGAAGGAGAGGCAAGAAGAAACATTCACAGCAGCTGAAGACACCTCAAGAAGCATGGTCAGGCAGGAAGCCGGACGCCTCCCATCTCAAGGTGTTCGGTTGCACCGGCTTTGCCAAGGTCCAGGCGGGTGAGGGTCCTGGAAAGCTCGATGCAAGAGCACAAAAGTGTATTTTCATTGGCAATGACACCGCGCACAAAGCTTATAGAATGTGGGACCTAGGAGCTAAGAAGGTCATCCGCAGCAAAGACGTGGATTTTCACGAACTTTCAGTGAGTAAGGGAGAGCTTCTTGAACTTGAGAACACTCCAAAGCAAGGAGAGTGGCTCACTCTTCTTGAGGAGGGAGACGAAGCACCAGCACAATGGCATGGGCTGAGTACTACAATAGGGAGAGAAGCTGATGAAGATGACTCGGAGGAATCAGCCTCCGAGTCCGACGTATCTAATCCTCCAGACCATGAGGAGGATACCTCTCCCCCCATCAACGACAAAAAAAACCTCCAGCCTCTACATCAACAGCAACGGCCAGCAGGTCCAAGGAGCAGTTCACGTCTAAAAGTTCCTCGGCAGCATTACGATGCAGATAGGGATGAATGGACAGGCTTCAACTATTCGTTCCTGGTTCAAGAGGAGCCAACGTCTGTCGCAGAGGCAATCGTGCGGCCTGACAAAGCTGAGTGGGATGAAGCAATTCGCAGTGAACTCAGCTCTATCGAGGAGAATGGGACATGGGTACTGATGGACAGACCTGCCGGCCCTCATGTTGTGGGGTCCAAGTGGGTGTTGAAAGTAAAAAGGAGACAGGATGGTAAGACAGACAAGTACAAGGCACTGGTGGTAGCAAAGGGGTTCTCTCAACGGCTTGGCGTAGAGTACGATGAGACCTTTGCCCCCATTGTGACGTTTGCCTCCATCCGGTCCATGCTCGCCATTGCTGCTACCAAGAACATGGAGGTCCACCAGATGGATGTCAAGACAACCTTCCTTTACGGCAAACTTGACAAGGAGGTGCTGACGGAGGTTCCAAAGGGGGTTCATGCGCCCGAAGGCAAGGTGTGCAGGTTGGTGAAGGCGCTCTATGGGCTAAAACAAGTGCCAAGACTTTGGTACCAAGCGATGGATACATTCATGGCCAAGGAGTCCTTCATGCACTGCGACAACGACCCTAGCATGCACGTACATGAGAGCGACAAAGGGACTATGTTGGTCGCCTTGTATGTTGATGGCCTGATTCTGTGCTCTTCTTCAATGCAACTGCTAGACGATCTCAAGGGGCAGCTGAGTAGCAGGTTCAAGATGAAGGACATGGGTCCTCTTAACTTCTACCTTGGCATTGCTATCAAGCGTGACAGAGCCGCAGGTTCCAGCAGCCTGAACCAGACAAAGTACATCGACTCCATCCTCAAACGATACGACATGGCAGATTGCAAGCCTGCCAGCACACCCATGAGCTCAAAGTGCAAGCTCTCCACCTCCATGTCCCCATCCAACGAAGCGGAGAAAACTGACATGCTGGGCATCCCATATCAGTCTGCAGTGGGCAGTCTGATGTATGCCATGGTCGCCACCCGGCCAGATAGAGCCCATGCTGTTGGGCAGGTGAGCCGGTTTGTGGCCAATCCTGGTCCACTGCACTGGCAGGCTGTGAAGCGCATCATGCGCTACCTTAAGGGGACGCAAAACGTGGGACTCCAGTTTGGAGGCATCGCTGGATGTGCGTCACTCCGTCTCATGTGCTACACCGACGCTGACTGGGGAGGCAATATCGACGACAGAAAATCCACCTCCGGCTTTGTGTGGAGGTGTTGTCAGTAGGGCGAGTCGCAAGTAGGAGTATGTCTCTCTGTCAACAGCTAAAGCTGAGTACACTGCATTGGCGGAGGTGTGTAAAGAGGTGCAGTGGCTTCGCAGCTTGCTCTCTGAGATGAGGGCACCAAAGGCAACGGCAACAATCATCAAGATTGACAACATGAGCACGATTGACATGTCCAAGAACCCAGTTCTGTCCAGGAGCACAAAGCACATCGAGATCCACTACCAATATGCTCGGGACTTGGTCTACAAGCAAACAGTGGAGCTGGAGTATGTCGGCTCCAAGTTGAACCGGGCTGACATGCTTACAAAGCCATTGGACAAGGATCTCCACCAGGCGGGCAGGCAAGGTATCGGCATGGTCAACGTAAGTGATGAAGAATGATGATGGAAACTGACGCAAGGTGCAAGGGAGAGATTTGTTGAATATGTTTGCCCCTTGTTCAGTCTTGTTCGACGGATCAGGAATGCTCTGCCCCTTGTGGAGGTATGACCCCTGGATTTGTTATAGGGTGACTCAACTATGCTCCGTCTCATGTGAGATATGACCTGTGAGTACACCATGTAGGTGAGTGGTTAACTTGGCCATTTTGTTGATTTGGCCAAGTGAGAGGTCATGAGTTCGATCCTGGCTCCATGCACATCTTGGTTGTTTTGGAAGCTTCCAAGAAAAAAAGTCCGTTGCTTCTGGGAAGCAACACGGCTGATCAGTCACCTTGGCACAAGGATGCTTATGTGTCAAGCCCACAGCGCAAGTCTCTTGGTGATGTGGCAGGGTCAAGCCACTTCTCAGGAATGTGCTTTTGAGTTCTAGGACTGGACAGACAGCTATAAAAGAACTTGTCTTGCATGCTGATTAGTTAACCCTTGCTTGATGCTCTCTTTCGTATTGACGATTTGAGCTCTTCTTGAGATGTAATGCTAAGGCGTTAGTACTCTTGAAGGTGAAGTGTATGCTTGATTAAGTTTGGGGTGCACGACACATACATTCAAAGGAAGAAGGTGTAAAAACCTTTGTGAGCTTTTCGGTTTCGTGGCTTCTCTGCCGGAGGTGGTTAGCTCAGTAGCTAACAAGAATATGTGAGGCTACTCATCACTTATTAGTAGGATACTCTTGCGATGTTCTTTTGCTCCTCATTTTTTTGTGGCACCATTGCTGTGCTGAGTTCACAGGGAGCAAAGCATGGACTACTAGCTGGTTTGTAGTCCTCCATTGTGTACAACCTCAACACATTGGTTGTAGACTTGGCCTGTCCAAAGCAACAATCCGTTTACTCGGGTTCTATATGATTCTCAAACAAAGGTAGAACTCCAGCTCCCCCTTGTTCAACATTTGGAACCTGCCATTCAGTTGCTCTTTTAGCTGTTGTAGGCTTGATATGTTTGAGGAGCGCAGAATCAGGTGGTCCGAGTAGAGTGGAAAAGTGCAAGGTTGAAATGGATGCTTGTGAACTTGAAGATGGGAGAAAAAGTCTCGTTGAAAGCCCTTACCCAACACGTACTCCTTTGTCAAAAGTTGTACCTTATACTTGTTGAAGATTTGCCCCTCTGCATGCCCAAGTGCGACGTCGGGAGGCACCGACGAGCCGCCAGAGAGAGGAAATTACTCGCCGTTGGATGTGGCGAATTGAAGATTGCTTGGATCTTAAAATGGAGGATTGTTCCTAAAAGTTGACAAGTTGCTGAATCCAGTGGAGGTTGTTTCACCGGAATCGGACAAGAAACGAGAGAGAAGTGGGATTCCAAAGTTGGGGTGTGCAAGGCGGATCTGGGAGCTGGCCGTGGTTTGACTGCCGATAAACAATTGACCGGAACGAGTAACAAAATGCCATCTGGGGATTTCGCTTTGGAAGGACTGCCGAGGCGTCTGGTGGATGATCCACCGGATTTCAGTAGTGCAGTTTTGTTAGTCAAGGACTTCGTCAAAACTACGACTGCAGGTCCGCGAATAGGTTTCGAACCACGTCAATCCTCATCACAAAACACGATGATTGACTCATCAAACAGACCTCAAAGGTGCGAGGGGCATCGCCACTATGCGTAACGACATCTGCGCCTCCTAAATGGTGTTTTGATGGGTCCTTGATGTGTGAGGGTGCCTCGGCGGGCGACTTGGTGTGGGCCGCTGACTGAGCGGCTTGTTTGGGGTGTTGCTCTTCGGCAGACGTAGCGGGAGCTACAGTGATCCAAATTGTGTATGGTTTGGTGCGTTGGAAAGTTCATGACTAGCCCCACAATTTTTTAGATCATGTCCATGTTAAAAATGTAATGCAAAACTGCCTTATTCCCTTTCCAAAAGTGACTGTCTCACATTTCTCTTCCACTCCCAGAAACATAGTGTGAGGCGACCAAAAAGCTCACGCTTAGACTGAGAACCCACACTAAGACAAGCTGTGAGCACAGAAGACCAGTCAGGCCTTCTTGGAACTGTCAACCTGCCTGAGAAGACGGTCTAGAAAACGGGTTCCGACACAATGGTTCCCGCCGACTGCTCTTGGTATTGCAACCAAGAGATGATATCACCCTTAGAGCCAACGTTCCACACTGAGCAGTTCATGGGAATCACTTCCTTGCACTGTGTCCTTAGCACCTGGTCACTTTCGCGCGAGGAGCAAACTCCTGGGGCTTAGACCAACTAATGCTTGTATAATGTCTGCCTCTGGTGGACAACTTTGTTAGAAGTCTCAAAGGTAAGAACTGTACTCAGTGATAGGCAAGTGACAGGTTCTTATAGTCCTAGAGCCAGCATCTAGCCTAGGCACCCAGTGGCTCCTTGGATGAGCCACTTTGGGGGCAATCTCGATTGCATCATCCCCCCTGCCTACATGGCACTCCTTGTGACCGCCAAGTGGTGCCAGCCACCAGGAAGGACCTTGGAATGTTCCAAGATGTCTCTGAGAACCTTCCTGTCCCCCTTTTTGTCACAAATAAAATTAGTCGTTGGGCTGGGATTTGACCCAATGACCTCTTGCTCCACAAACAAACTTTGTAACACCTAAGCCCACAAGGAGTTGTCCTGAGTAGTTTTTTCTGGCTATAGTATCCAGTTTATGTTGAAAAACTTGCCCCTCCGCATGCCCAAGTGCGGCTCCGGGAGGCGCCGACGAGCCGCCAGAAAGTGGAAACGCCGCTCCGGCGGATCTGGCGACTCAAAAATTGCTCGGATCCTAAAATGGAGGATTGCCCCCAAACGTTGATGAGTCACTGAATCTGGTGGAAGTTGTTTCGCCGGAATCGGACAAATATCGAGGGAGATATGGTCTTCCAAAGTTGGGGTATGCGCATCGACTCTGGGAGCCGGCTGCGACTCGAAATCCGGTCGATAATTGACCGGACCGAGTATCAAAAAAACCATCTGGAGAAATTGCTCCGATAGACCTGCCGAGGTTTCCGGTGGATGATCCGCCTGATCAGGTGGATCATCCACCGGATCCAGTAGTGCAGGTTGTTACTGAGGGACTCAGCCAAAAACCTGGTTCGACGTCCGAAACTCAGTTGTACGTTTTGTTACTCGGGGACTTGGTCAAAATGTTGACTTCATGTCCACGGACAGGTTTCGAACCTCGTCACACCCCATGACCAAACACGACCCAAAAGTTGGTAGGGTGCGTGGAAACAGTGCAGGGGACCCCCACACCATGTGCAATGGGATATGCGCCTTGGGAAAGGCGCTTGACACGTGAACGAAGGCGCCACGGCGAGTGGCGTCGTCAGGCTTCTGTGGTGGGTGAGACTTGCGCTTCGGCAAGCATAACTTGGACTACGCTTGACCGAATTGCGCACAGTTTAGTGCGTTGGAGAGCTCATGACTAGCCTTATAAGTGTTGTGATCATGTCCATGTTAAAAAACTAACGCAAAACGACGTTATTCCCTTCGCAAACTGACTGTCTCTAAATTCCTGCTCACATAGCGTGAGGCGACCAGAAAGCTCACGCTCAGTCTCGGATTCACCCAAAACAGTAGACGTGAACCACAAGAGGCGATCAGAAAAACGTCAGGACCGCACCACGCGGACCTCATCCTGACAAAGGGTTATGGGCCCCACGGGTTTGAACGCCTCCAACGTTCACATCTTCCGCAACGCATGGGATCGTCATCTTGGACGTCGCCGTGAAGTTATGAGAACTCGTCGGAGTAGCAGCTGCGCACATGGCGCAGAAGGAGACGGAGCCCATTCAGAAGCATGCGGGTGGCCCCGGATTTGGGCTATGGAGGTGGCATTTCGAGCTGCACCTCTCGCACAAGGGGCTGCTGGACATCATGTTGGGAAAGGAGGTGCTCACAGAGGTGACTGCTACGGACACGGAGAAGCAGGCCTTCGAAAAGAAGAACTCGGAGGCACTCCAGCTTCTGGTGTCCGAGACGGTCGAGTCGCAGTGGGGATACTTCCAAGGCTGCAAGCCGGCAGCGGAAGCTTGGCAAAGCTCTGTGCCATCCACCAATCCAAGTCTCTTGCGAACAAAATCTTTGCGATGAAGCGACTCCTCACGGTGAGAATTGAGGAGGGAGATGATGTCATCTCTGCCATGCAGCAGATCGAGTCGCTCGCCTCGCAATGCAATGACGTGGGGTGGAATATCGACACGCAGCTGCAGGCGATGGCCCTCCTCTTGGCCCTACCTGATAGTTGGGGCCCACTCATCACCATCCTCGGAGGATGGTTGGAGGACAAGCTCACCTATGGCGCGGTCGCAGAGTACATCCGCAACGAGGTGCAGCGATAGAGCTGCGGGGAGTCCTCGTCTTCCTCATTGGCCCTTGTCACCAAAACGCAGGGTGGCGGAAGCGGGGGCAAAGGAAGTGGGGGAAAGGGCGGCGACAAGAAGGGCGCCAAGAAAGGTGCGTGCCGCAACTGTGGCAAAGAGGGCCATTGGGCCCGTGAGTGCCCGGAGGAGGCGAAGACCGGCGGCAAAAACAGTAAGGGCCGGTCGCTCCTCAACGGCAACAAGAATCACTTCCTCAAGAAGGCCAACAGGCGGTGCGTGGATTCTAGGGCCAAGGAGCACACCCAAGTCAAGAAGGTGGGGTTCGTCACATATGAGAAGTCCTCCAAGTCAATGGTGGTCGCGAACGACAAAGTCGAGCCGGCGGCCGGCCAAGGCGATGTGGAGGTGGAAGTCGTGGTGGGTGGTAAGAAGGAGCTGTGCACAATCTGTGATGTGCAGCACGTCCCTGGCGTGGGTGACATCCTGAGTGTTAGCCGCTTGACCGACAAGGAATATGAGGTGCTCTTCCGCAGGAAAGGCGCAGTGGTGGACATCGACGGCGACGGCGAGGTTGTGCTGGAGGCAAAGCGTGAGGGCGGTCTCTACATCGTGGAGACCAAGGTGGTCCCCGCGGCATCCGACGCAACAGATTTGCAAGAGCACGTCGTCAACATGGCTAAGGGAGGAAGCGCTGATCTGGAGCTCTGGCACCGACGGTTGGGGCATTCGGTTCCTACAACTGTTGAGGAGATGGCAAAGCACGACATGGTGCGCGGCCTCGTCATCGACGGTGCAAACACGGCAGGAGATGCTACAGCTCACAGAAAGTGCGAGCCTTGCATTTTGGGCAAGGCACGGCTCAAGCTGTTCAACAAGAACGAGGCTCGCGCAAAGGACCTGCTGGAGGTCGTGCAGAGCGACGTGTGTGGACCATTCAAAACGCCGTCAAACAGCGGCTTGAGATACTTTGTCACATTCATTGACAATTGTAGCAGAAAACTCTACGTGTACTTCATGAAGCGGAAGGGCGATGTACTGGATCGACTGAAGGAGTACGTCGCAGCAGTGGAGAGGCAGACTGGCCGGAAGGTCAGAGCAATATGCGACGACAATGGCGGAGAGTACGTGGGCTGCAGTGGGTGGATGAAGCAGCATGGCATCAAGTGGGAACCCACTACGCCGTACTCACCACAGTCCAACGGAGTGGCGGAGCGGGCGAACCAGACGCTGCTCAACATGGTGCGGACAATGCTTGTGGACGCAGGGTTGCCGCGAGGGTTCTGGGCAGAGGCTGTGCGTAGAGCGAGCTACACCATCAACCTCACCCCAACAGCGGTGCTGAAGGGCAAGGGCGGCTGGAAGACGCCGCAGGAGGTTTGGAGCGGGCGCAAGCCAAACGTGGCGCACCTGAAGGTGTTCAGGTGCAAGGCGCACGTGATGGTGCAGGCGGCACAACGACGCGACAGCAAGCTGGAACCGCGGGCAAAGCCGTGCTTGTTCCTCGGCTACGAGAGCGCGCAAAAGGCGTATCGGCTCTGGGACCCGTGCACACAAGAGATCATCCGCAGCCGTGACGTCGAGTTTGACAAGCAGCAAAGCTTCAGCAGTAGCAGCAACAACATGAGGGTCGGGAACATTCCAAAACAGGGGGAGTGGTTCCAGCTCCTTGACTACGAGGAGGAGCTGGCAGACGCGGAGGTCGATGATGCGGCGTCGGAGCGCGGCGGTGCAGCTAGTGCAGCAGTCAACACAGAGGACTCAGACGGCGATGCAGTTGGGCTGGAGATCCGGCGCAATGATCCGTCGAAGGAGGCACCATGGGTGCCGAAGCGCACACTCCCGGCGGAGTTCGCGTCGGGCGTCGGAGAAAAATCCTCCGGAAGTGCCGCCCGTCAGGTTAATGGTTCACCGGAGCGGGAGGAATCCTCGGGAAGCCGTCCGGTCGATGATTCACCGGAGCGGGCAGAGTCAAAAGGATTGCAGCATAGCGACGGGACGCCGCCAAGAGTGCCGCGCCGCAGCGGGAGGCAGCGGAGAGCGGAGAAGCGTTTCGACGTAGTCACCGGTCGATGGATCGGCATGACGTGGTGCATGCTGGCTGCATCAATGGAACCGATGACCATGCAAGAGGCGCTTGCGCGGCTCGAGGGGAAGCACTGGGACGCCGACATCAAGTTGGAGTTGGCGTCCATTGCAGAAAACGACACGTGGCAGCTGGTTGACATGCCGAAAGACGCCAAGGTCATCGGCTCCAAGTGGGTCTTCAAGACCAGGTTCACGAAGGCAGGTGTGGTTGACAAGTACAAGGCGCGGATCGTGGCGAAGGGGTACACACAGCGTAAGGGCGAGCACTACGATGAGACATTCGCCCCCGTCACCAAGTTCACAAGCATCCGGGCGATCCTTGCGGTAGCAGCCGCGAAGGACATGGAGCTCCACCAAATGGACGTAAAGATGGCCTTCCTCAATAGCATCATCGACAAGGAAACCTACATGGAGGTGCCGGAGGGGGTGGAGGCGCCGGAGGTCAAGGTGTGCAAGTTGCGGAAGTCCTTGTACGGGCTAAAACAATCGCCTCGATGCTGGTACCAACAGATGGACAGCTTCATGGCACAACTCAGCTTCAAGCGCTGTGAGGCGGATCACAGTGTGTACGTGCGGCGCAGCAAGAAGCTCCATCAGATTTTCGCACTCTACGTGGACGATCTAATCTTGTGCTCCTTAGACCTGCCGAGCCTACAGCAACTGAAAGAGCAGTTGAGCAGCAGGTTCCAGATGTCAGACATGGGGGAGCTGGAGTTCTACCTCGGGTGAGCATTACGCGGAACCGGAGGGCGCACACGCTTGAGCTGGGGCAGGCCAAATACGTGGCCAAGCTGCTGAAGCGATACGGCATGGAGAACTACAAACCAGTGTGCAGTCCTGTCTCCACGACCTGTGAACTAAGTGCGGCAATGGCGCCGCAAAAAAAAGAAGAGCAGGAGGATATGACAGGGGTTCCCTACCAATCGGCGATGGGCAGCCTCATGTACGCCATGGTGGCGACTCGACCGGACCTGGCCTACGCGGTGGGCCAAGTGAGCAGGTACGTGGCCGATCTAGGGCCACTACACTGGCAGGCGGTCAAGCGAATCCTCCGCTACCTGCAGGCGATGGGGCACGCGCCCCTGAGGTTCGACGGCAAAGGGCGGATGGACCCTTTGCGCCTGGTCTGCTACAAGGATGCAGACTACGCTGGGGATGTGGACAAGCAGAAGTCCACATCCGGCTACGTGTTCTTCCTCGCTGGTGCAGCGGTCTCGTGGTGCAGCAGGAAGCAGGACTACGTCGCCACCTCCACAGTGGAAGCTGAGTACATCGCGGTGGCCGAGGCGGTCAAGGAAGCGGTGTGGCTCCGCAGGTTGCTGAGGGAGCTAGGCGTGCCGCAGCTGGAGCCTACGATGGTGCAAGAGGACAACACCGGATCCATCTCGTTGACCAACAACCCGACGCAACACAGGAGGACGAAGCACATCGACATGCGTTATCACTACGCACGGGACATGGTCGAGAAGGGGTAGGTGGTACTGCAGCACTGCAGCACACACAACATGCTTGCGGATTGCTTGACCAAAGCGCAACCCGCGGACCGTCATGCGATGAGCGTGGCCGGACTTGGGATGACCAGCTATGATGGGCTGGAGGGCGCAGCGGAAGATGAGTCAGAGCAAGCAAGAGCAGAGGGCATGGCAGGTGCAAGGGGGAGAATGTTGAAAAAAGTGCCCCTCCGCATGCCCAAGTGCGGCTCCGGGAGGCGCCGACGAGCCGCCAGAAAGTGGAAACACCGCTCTGGCGGATCTGGCGACTCAAAGATTACTCGGATAAAAAATGGAGGATTGTCCCTGAAAGTTGACGAGTGACTGAATTCGGTGGAAGTTGTTTCGTCGGAATCGGACAAGTATCGAGGGAGATATGGTCTTCCAAAGTTGGGATATGTGCAGCGGCTCTGGGAGCCGGCTGCGACTCGAAATCCGGTCGATAATCGACCGGACCGAGTAACAAAAAAACCATCTGGAGAAACTGCTTCGATAGGCCTGCCGAGGCTTCCGGTGGATGATCCGCCTGATCAGGTGGATCATCCACCGGATCCAGTAGTGCAGGTTGTTACTGAGGGACTTAGCCAAAAACCTGGCTCGACGTCCGAAACTCAGTTGTACGTTTTGTTACTCGGGGACTTGGTCAAAATTTTGACTTCATGTCCACGGACAGGTTTCGAACCTCGTCACACCCCATGACCAAACACGACCCAAAAGTGGGTAGGGTGCGTGGAAACAGTGCAGGGGACCCCCACACCATGTGCAATGGGATATGCGCCTTGGGAAAGGCGCTTGGCACGTGAACGAAGGCGCCACGGTGAGTGGCATTGTCAGGCTTCTGTGGTGGGTGAGACTTGCGCTTCGGCAAGCATAACTTGGACTACGCTTGACCGAATTGTGCACAGTTTAGTGCGTTGGAGAGCTCATGACTAGCCTTATAAGTGCTGTGATCATGTCCATGTTAAAAAACTAACGCAAAACAACGTTATTCCCTTTGCAAACTGACTGTCTCTAAATTCCTGCTCACATAGCGTGAGGCGACCAGAAAGCTCACGCTCAGTCTCAGATTCGCCCAAAACAGTAGACGTGAACCACTAGAGGTGATCAGAGAAACGTCAAGACCGCACCACGCGGATTCCATCGTGACAGTTTAGACAAAGGGGACTTGGTCCAAAGGAGCAGTGCATGCCTTGTCTACCTGGACCAGACTTAGGGGACTTACTGCAGGGGAGCAGTGCATGTCTAGTCTGTCCTATGCCTGTCCAAATAACAGCCATGGACAAGGAGCATATCAGGTCAACAAACTCTCCCTTGCACCTCTGTCCATTAGCTGTGAGATGTCTCCTCTCTCCAGTAGTCTTGGCCTCAGTCTTCGTTCGCTGCGCTGACCATACCGATGCCTTGAGTACATGGAGAGTGCAATTCGCTATCCAGCGCCTTTGTCATACAATCTCCGAGCATCCTCCTGGTCTCCACGTATTCCAGGTCCATTATCTCCTTTGCGACCAGGTCGCGTGAGTAGTGGTACTTGATGTCAATGTGCTTGGTCCGCTGGGAGATGACATCATCCTGTGCCATTTTCATGGTACTCTTGTTGTTGATGCGGACCTCTATTGCCTCTGTTTGTGGCACTTTCATCTCGACAAGCAAACTGTGTAGCCATTATGTCTCCTTGCATGCTTCTTACATAGCGATGTACTCTACCTCAGCGGTAGAGAGGGAGATACAGTCTTGTTTTCTTCTTGCCCAAGAGACTGCACCACCATTCAAGAGGCACACAAAGCCCGAGGTGGACTTTCTGTCATCAAATTTTCCTCCCCAGTTGGCGTCTATGTAGCACATGAGCCGCAACAGGTCAGATCCTTCTTAGCCTCCAAACTGGAGTCCCGTATGTCGGGTCTTCTGTAGATAGCGCATGATGCGCTTGACTGCTTGCCAATGCTGTGGCCCTGGATTGGCCACAAACCTGCTCACTTGTCCCACAGCATAGCAAATGTCAGGGCGTGTTCTTATCATGGCATACATGAGGCTACCAACAGCAGACTGGTAGGGAATGTTCTCCATCTCACGTCTTTCTGCTTCCGTGCTAGGGCTCATGGAGGAGGAGAGCTTGATGTCTGTTGTCATGGGTGTGCTGATGGGCTTGCAGTCCTCCATGTTGTAGCGCTTGAGGACCTCCATGACGTACTTGGTCTGGTTCAGCTCGATGGTGCCTGCTGCTCGATTTGCAGTGGACGGCTATCCCGAGGTAGAACTCAAGCAGACCCATGTCCTTCATCTTGAACCTGTTGCTGAGATCTGTCTTCAGCTTGTTCAACAGCTCGACCGATGACAAGCAGATGATCAGGTCATCGACGTACAGTGAAACCAGCATCAAGCCTTGCTCATCCTCCCGCACATAGACACTAGGGTCATTTCTGGGAGTGCGTGAAGGTGAGCCCGGCCATGAAGCCGTCCATCTCCTTGTACCACATCCTTGGGGCCTGTTTCATCCCGTAGAGTGCTTTGACCAGATTACAAACCTTGCCATCTGGTGCTTTCACTCCCTTGGGTACTTCCATTAGCAATTCTTTGTCTAGCTTCCCATAGAGGAAAGCTGTCTTGACGTCCAACTGGTGGACCTCCAAATCCTTTGCAGCAGGGATGCCTAGCATGGATCTGATGGAGGCAAAGGTGACAGTAGGCGCGAAGGTCTCCTTGTACTCTGAGCCTGCACGCTAGGAAAACCCCTTCGCCACAACTCTTGCCATGTACTTGTCGATAGTACCATCCTGCTTGAACTTTTTCTGGAGTACCCACTTTGACCCCACCACGTGCGCGTTTGGGGGCTTGTCCACCAGAAGCCATGTTCCGTTCTCTTCAATGGATGCGAGTTCGCTATCCACTGCCTCCTTCCACTTGGCCGCATCTGGCATGTTCATAGTCTCCGTTACGGTCACAGGCTCTCCCTGAGCCAAGCATGACCAGCTGAGTCCAGTCCATTCTGCACTTTCAGCATCGTACTTGGGCGGAGGTTTCTTATGGCGCGTACTACGCCGGAGTGTTGCTGGTGGTGCTTCAAGGCTTAGCTGTTTTTGTTGCTCCTACGCTGCTACTGATCAGTTGTTTGAGGAAGGACCACCGGCCTCAGAGTTTGATCCAGAGGCCTTGGACGACTGAGATTCAGTGTCAGAGTCCGTCGCTGTGTCAGCCTGCACAGCCACTCTCCTTGCAGCACCATCCTTCACTAGCACCATCTGCCAGTTCTCAGGTGCCTGATCACCTGACTTGAGCAACACAACCCACTCTCGTGATTTGGGAGCATGGACAGGGTCCATCGACTCTCCCTTGCCGACCGTCCTTTCATCAAACTCGACATCTCGGCTTCTGATGAGCTTTCCAGCCGCTTGGTCCCAAAGCCTGTACGCCTTCTGTGCGGTGTCGTGTCCGACCATTACACACTTACGATCACGTGCATCCAGCTTGCCACTTCCTTCTCCTGCTTGGACTTTTTCCCAGGCAGTACAGCCAAAGACCCTCAAGTGTGAGGCATCTGGCTTCTTGCCTGACCAAGCCTAATGTGGCGTCCTGCGCTGCTTCTCTCGATGCTTCTTACCACGCCTTCCAAGTGCGGCTGCAGGAGTGAGATTCACAAGGTAGCAAGCAGTTCTTGCAGCTTCGGCCCAGAAGCGAGGGGGAAGTTTGGCGTCATAGAGCATGTTTCGTGTCATGCCGAGGATAGTCTGGTTCATCCGCTCGGCAACACCATTACTCTAGGGGGTGTAAGGCATGGTGGTTTGGTGGTTGATGCCGTGTTGGCTCAACCAGCCTTTGCACGCCTCGTATTCACCACCGTTGTCTGTGCGCAGTGCCTTGACCTTCTTGCTTGTCTGTCGCTCTCCCATCGTGACAAACTCTTGCAGCTTCTCCTTGACCTCTCCCTTTGTCTTGAGGAAGTAGATCCACATCTTGCGACTGTGGTCATCGATGAAGGTCAAGAAATACTTACTGTTGCCGTTCAAAGGAGTGCGGAATGGTCGACACACATTGTAGTGAATCAGGTCCAAGATTGCTGCCGCACGTTGTCCATTACGCTCAAAGGGCTTTTTCGTTTTCCTTGCCTTGGAGGCATGGCTCACACAGCTTCTTGAACTTGCCCTCATCCTTGGCCTTGCATCCCTCCATCCCATGAACCACTTCGTGCTGCTGCATAGCTTGCAGTGTGCAGTCGGCCACATGGCCAAACCGCCTGTGCCACAG
The DNA here is from genome assembly GCA_023375785.1 of Penium margaritaceum. NCBI lineage: Eukaryota > Viridiplantae > Streptophyta > Zygnematophyceae > Desmidiales > Peniaceae > Penium > Penium margaritaceum. Next base: position 143,829 of record SZWC01003436.1, read on the forward strand.
CTCAGCATCTGTGTCGGTGGAGTTGGCCGCCATGGTGATGGCTTGTGGTGTAACATCAGGCTTTGGAGACTTGGGTTCTTCAACCGCCGCATATCCCTCATTTGTACTCTCAAGGGGTTTGGTCTACAACACGTAGAGCCCATCAACTCTTCAGACTTGTGCGACAAGACTCTCCTTAGGATAAGAGATCTTGATGTCCTTGTTCTTGACAATCACGGCCTCCTCCTCTGTGAAGACGACCTTCATGTCGTGGTCCGTGATTTTGGACACTGACAAGAGGTTTGCCGCAAAAGACGGCATGTAGACGACGTTCTCTAGCTTCAAGTCTTTTTGAGCACCGTTCACGTTGATGCTAATCAACTTATCTCCCTCGCCTTGCGCATGGACAAGGCTGCCGTTGGCACACCTGAAGCGACGTTTAGTGTCCCCAATGGAGATGAACCCATCATTCTCCCTTGAAGAGTGGTGGTTCGTGCCACAGTCAAGCCCGTAGGCTCCACGCTTGAGCAGTGCCGCTCCCTTGGTTGCCGCCAAGCTCTCAGCCATCATGTTCGTCAACTCCTTACCATTTCCTTTGCCCTCATATCTACCACCATGATCTGCGTCTTCCTTCTTGGGAGCCCTGCACTCTCGTGCCCAATGCCCAGGCTTGCCATAGTTATGGCACTTCCCAAGACGCTTTGAACTCTTTCCACCACCACCATTGTCTTTTCCTCCACCGCCACCGCTTTCGCTACTACTCTGACCAGAAGAGGAATTGTTGCCACGACCACCGTACTGTGCAGCATAGGCTGAAATGTTAGCCTCAATACCGCTGTGACGCATGACCTCGTTGCGCACGTACTCGGACACCGGCTCATACGTCAAATCCTCCTCCTTCCAGCCGCCAAAGACGGTGATTAGAGGACCCCAGCTTTCAGGTAACGCCATGAGGAGGATCATGGCCTGCATGTTGGTGTCGATTTCCCAGTTCATTTGGGCCACTTCCTGTAACAGTCCTTCACACTGCAACAGTAAGTCCGGAATCGACTCTCCCTTGCTCACCCTTGTCGAAATCAGCTTTTGAAGGATGAAGAGGCAATTTGCGAGAGCCGTTGATCGGTGTACACATGCAAGCTTCTCATAAGCCTTTCATGCATGTGTGATACCTTGGAGGTGGACATGCTGTGACTAATGCACTGATGTCACAAGAATGGCAAGTGCCATGTCATGTTTGACACTCCACGCTTCATATCCTGGATCTGTTTTTTGAGGTTCTACCTCTTCTCCAAGGAACATCTTCAAGTAGCCATGCACCCTCATGACAATCTCAAATTGCCATCTCCACAAAGGAGAACCAAAACCTGTGAACTTTGACATCCCACCGTTGACCTGCTCAAGAGTGAGCATCACAGGTGTCGTCATACTACTTCTCGGCTTCTCTTCTTCTCTGCTTCGTTGAGGCCGATGTAGGCTGATGTAGGCTGTTTTCTGCTACTGGTTTAGAAGGTGCAGATCCATCGCTTACCCCTTAGCCGTTGATCACCTGTAAACAGAGAAGAACGCACACTACCAAACCCAGGGTCGTGCCTCTAAGGGCAGAGCTTATCGTGGTTAGGGCCCAAGGGTCGTGCCTCCAAGGGCAGAGCTTATCCTTGGCCCTTGTTCGCTAAGTGCCAACACACACCGTTGGAGCTGATGGAGCAAATGTAGCTAATGCAGCTGATGCGCGTTGCAAGACAGAGAGGGCGAGAGAGTGCGTAGAAGCGTGCCTTACAACTAGTCATTGTGGCCCCATAACCCTTTGTCAACATCCCTGAGGCGACGGTCTAGAAAATGGGTTCCGACACAATGGTTCCCGCTGACCGCTCTTGGTATTGCAACCAAGAGATGATATCACCCTCAGAGCCAAGGTTCCACACTGAGGAGTTCATGGGAATCACTTCCTTGTACTGTGTCCTTAGCACCTGGTCACTTTCGCGCGAGGAGCGAACTCATGGGGCTTAGACCAACTAATGCTTCTTTAGTGTCTGCCTCTCGTGGACAACTCTGTTAGGAGTCTCAAAGGTAAGAACTGTACTCAATGACTGGCAAGTGACAGGTTCTTATAGTCCTAGAGCCAGCCTCTAGCCTAGGCGCACAGTGGCTCCTTGGATGAGCCACTTTGGGGGAAATCTGGATTGCATCATCCTCCCTGCCTACATGGCATTCCCTGTGACCGCCAAGTGGCGCCAGCCACCAGGAAGAACCTTGGAATGTTCTAAGATATCTCTTAGAACCTTCCTGTCCCCCTTTTGGTCACAGAAAATTAGTCACTGGTCTGGGATTTGACCTAGTGACCTCTCGCTCTAGAAACTCAGGAACATCTAAGCCACAAGGAGTTGTCCTAGGTTGTGTTTGCTGGCTATACTATCCAGTTTAGACCAAGGGGACTTGCTCTAAACGAGTAGTGCATGCCTTGTCTATCTGGACCAGACTTAGGGGACCTACTCCAGGGGAGCAGTGCATGCGTAGTTCGTCATATGCCTGTCCAAATGTCAGCGATGGACAAGGAGCATATCAGGTCAACAGGAACTGCACCCCAGTTTCTGACAAAGGGTTATGGGTCCACAGCCCTAACTGGTCTACAAATCGCTCACGGCTCTCGCGCTGGACGGGATCAGCGTTGGGGACGACATCACCGTCCAGCTCTGAGGTCCCGGAGTTGACTGTGCGAATGGCGCCGAAATAGACGCAGCCCATCCAGAATTATGCAGGTTGCCCTGGCTACGGGCTATGGAGGTGGCACTTTGAGCTGCACCTCGTGCATAAGGGGCTGCTAGAGGTCATGAAGGGAACAGAACTCCTCGACAAAGCGACGGCAACAGAAGGTGTCCAGGACCGCCGAGTCGTAGTGGGGCTACTTCTAGGGCTGCAAGTAGGCAGCCGAGGCTTTGGAAAAGCTCTGCGCCATCCATCAATCCAAGTCATTTACGAACAAAAAAATTCACAATGAAGTGACTCCTGACAGTGAGAATGGAGGAGGGAGACGATGTCTTCTCCGCCATGCAGATCAAGTCGCTCGTCTCACAATGCAACAACGTGGGATGGAAGATCGATATACAGCTCCACGCGATGGCCCTCCTCATGGCCGTTCTTGACAGTTGGAGCCCTTTCATCATTGTCTTGGGAGGATGGGCAGAGGACAAGCTCACCTATTGCGTAGTCGCAGAGTACATCCGCAATGAGGCGGAACGTCAGAGCTGCGGGGAGTCCTCTTCTTCCTCATCGGCCCTTGTTACAAAAGCGCATGGTGGAAAAAGTGCGGCCAAAGGAGGTGGCGGACATGGCGGCGGTAAGAAGGACGCCAAGGAAGGTGCGTGTCAAAATTGTGGTAAGGAGGGCCACCGTGCTCGTGAGTGCACCGAGGAGGCAAAGGCTGGTGACAAAGACGCCAAAGGTAAGAAGGAAATCCTCAATGACACTCAAAACCATTACGTCAAGAAGGCCAACCGGCGATGCCTTGACATCAGAGCGGAGGAGCATACCCAGGGCAAGAAGGTGCGGTTCATCAACTACACCAAGTCCACCAAATCCATGGTGGTCGCGAACGACAAATTCAAGCCGGCGGCTAGCCAAGGAGACATCGGCGTGGAGGTGGTGGTTGGTGGGAAGCGGGTGTAGCGCGTCACCAAGGACGTGCAGCACGTACCCGACGTGGCTGAAATTCGAAGTGTCAGCCGCCTGACAGACAAAAAGTACGAGGTGCTCTTTAGGAGAAGAAGGGCAGTCGTACAGAAGGACGGTGGCCGCAAGCCCGTGCAGGAGGCTAAGCACTAAGGAGACCTCTACATTGTGGAGACCAAGGTGAACCCCGCGACGACACACTCGACTGACTTGCAGGAACACACAATCAACCTGGCCAAAGGAGGGGGAGCTGATGTGGAGCTCTAGCACCGAAGACTGGGACATTCCTCACCCGTAGTAGTGAAGGAGGTGGCGAAGCGGGAGCTGGTACATGGCCTTTTCATCGACTGTGTGGAAGAGGCGACAGATGCGGCAAAGCACAAAAAATGTGTGCCTTGCATTTTGGGCAAGGCACGGTGCAAACCGTTCAACGAGAACGTGAATCGCGCCTCGGACCTGCTAGAGGTCATGCACAGCGATATGTGTGGACCATTCAAGACGGTGTCGAAGAGCGGCATGCGCTACTTTTTCACCTTCATTGATGACTACAGCAGAAAACTCTGCGTGTACTTCATGAAGCAGAAATGCGAGGTCCCAGACCGGCTGAAGGAGTGCTTCGCCTCGCTAGAAAGGCAGATTGACAGGAAGGTCAGAGCGCTATGCAGCGACAATGGCGGAGAGTACATGGGTTGTACCAGGTGGATGAAGAAACAGGGCATGAAATAGGAACAAACTACGCCGCATTTGCCTCAGTCAAATGGCGTGGCAGAGCGGGCAGACCAGACGCTGCTGAAGATGGTACGGACCATGTTGGTGGATGCGGAGTTACCGTGAAGCTTCTAGGTACAAGCTGTGCATACGACCAGCTACACCATCAACCTCACTCCTACAGCGGTGCTGATGGGGAAAAGCGGTTGGAAGACGCAGCAGGAGGTTTGGAGCGGGCGCAAGCCAAGTGTGGCATATCTGAAAGTGTTCGCGTGTAAGACATGCGATGGTGCAGGCTGCACAAAGGCAGAACGGCAAGCTCGAGCCGCGGGTAAAGTCGTATCTCTTCCTTGGCTATGAGAACGTGCATAAGGCGTAGATGCTCTATGACATGCGCAAGGAGGAGGTAACTCGTAGCCAAGACGCCGGGTTTGACAAGCAGCACAGCTACATTAGCAGCAACGATGTGGACGTGGTGGAATCTCCAAAGAGAGGGGAGTGGTCCTAGCTCCTTGACTACGAGAAGGAGCTGGCGGACGCCAAAGTTGAGGATGCGGCATGAGGGTGCAAAGGTGCACCAGCGGTGGCAGCCAATGCGGAGGACTCCGATGACGATCAAGCTGATGAGGAGATCCACCGAAAGGATCCGGCGGATGAGGCAATGAGGGTGCCAAGGCGCGCACTCCTGGGAGAGTGTGCATCGGGTGTCGGTGGATAATCCACCGGATGCGCCGGTCGTTTGGGCGATTATTCACCGGAGCGAGAGAGATCCTTGGGGAGCCATCCGATCGATAATGCACCAGAGCGTGCCAAGTTGGAGGGTTCGCAGTAGAGCGACAATGCACCACCAAAACTACCGCACTGCAGCGGGAGGCAGCGAAAAGCGGGGAAGCGCTTTGAGGCAAGAACCGGTCCATGGATCGGCATGACGTGGTGCATGTTTGCTGCATCAATGGAGCCGAGTACCGTGTAAGAGGCACTTGCACGGCCCAAAGGGGGTCAATGGGACAAAGCCATCAAATCGAAGCTGGCGTCCATCACAGAAAGGACACGTGGGAGCTGGTTGATAGACCAAAAGGTGCCAAGGTCATCGGCTCAAAGTGGGTCTTCAAGACCAAGTTCACAAAGGAAGGTGTGGTGGAAAAATACAAGGCTCGACTAGCGGTGAAGGGATATGCACAGCGTAAGGGCAAGCACTACAATGAGACGATCGCTCCCATCGCCAAGTTCACAAGCATCCAGGCGATCCTTGCTGTGGCGGCCGCGAAGGACATTGAGCTCCACCAAATGGATGTAAAGACGGCCTACCTCAATGGCATCATAGACAAAGAGATCTACATGGAGGTGCCAAAGGGGGTGGAGGCACCGGAGGGCAAGGTGTGTAAGCAGCAGAAGTCCTTCTACGGGCTAAAAAAATCGCCCAGATGCTTGTACCAAGAGATGGACAGGTTCATGGCACAACTTCGCTTCAAGCGCTATGAATCAGATCACAGCGTGTACGTGCGGCATGACACACAGCTCCATCAGATTGTTGCACTCTACGTGGATGACCTGATTTTGCGCTGGACAGATCTGTTGAGCCTACAGCGGCTGAAAGAGTAGCCGAGTAGCAGATTCTACATGTCGGATATGGGGGAGCTGAAGTACTATATTGGGGTGAGCATCACGCGGAACAGAAGGACGCGCACGCTTGAGCTGGGATAGGACAAACACATGGCTGAGGTGCTAAAGCAATACGACATGGAGGACTGCAAACTAGTTGGCAATCCGGTCTCCATGACTTGTGAACTGAGTGCGGAAATGGCACCGCAAACAGGAGAAGAGCGGGAGGATATGGCAGGGGTGCCCTACCAATCGGCGGTGGGCAGCCTCATGTATGCCATGGTGGCGACTCGACCGGACCTGGCCTATGAGGTGGGCCAAGTGAGCAGGTATGTGGCCAATCGAGGGCCACTACACTGGCAGGCAATCAAGCATATCCTCCGCTACCTGCAGGCGACACGGCATGCACGCTTGAGGTTCAACGGCAAGGGGCGGGAGGACCCCTTGCGTCTAGTCTGCTACATGGATGCAGATTACGCTCGCGATGTGGACAAGCGGAATTCCACATCCGGCTACGTGTTCTTCCTCGCTGGTGCAGCGGTCTCGTGGTGGAGCAGAAAGCAGGACTGCGTTGTCATCTCCATAGTGGAAGCAGAGTACATCGCGCTGACTGAGGCGGTCTAGGAGGCGATGTGGCTCTGTACGTTGTTGGGGGAGCTGGGTGTGCCACACTAGGAGCGTACTATGGTGCAAGAGAACAACAGCGGCTCAATCTTGCTGACCAAAAACCCGGTGCAACACAGGAGGAAGAAGCACATCGAAGTGCATTACCACTACGCACAGGACATGGTTGAAAAGGGGCAGGTGGTGCTACAACACTGCTGCACGCACGACATGCTTGCGGATTTCTTGACCAAAGCGCAACCCATGGACAGGCACACATTGAGCGTGGCCGGGCTTGGGATGAATAGCTTTGATGGGCTGGAGGGCACAGCAGAAGATGATTGAGAGCAAGCAAGAGCAGTGGGCATGGCAAGAGAAAGGGGGAGAATGTTGAAGATTTGCCTCTCTGCATGCCCAAGTGCGTCGCCGGGAGGCGCTGACGAGTCGCTAGAGAGAGGAAATTCCTTGCCGTTGGATCTGGCGACTGGAGGATTCCTTGGATCCTAAAATAGAGGATTGCTCCTAAAAGTTGTCAAGTTGCTGATTCTGGTAGAAGTTGTTTCACTGGAATCGGACCAGGAAAGAGGAAGATATGGGCTTCCAAAGTTGGGATGTGAGCGACGGCTTTGGGAGCTGGCCGCGGTTCGACTGCTCGTGAATAATTGACCGGAATGAGTAACAAAGTGCCATCTGGGGATTTTTTTTCGGAAGGATTGCCGAGACGTCCGGTGGATGATTTGCTGGATTTCAGTAGCGCAGTTTTGTTACTAAGGGACTTCGCCAAAACCCTGGTTCAAAGTCCGAAACTCACTAGTACACTTTACTACTCGGGGACTCGGTCAACATTCTGACTGCAGGTCCGCGAATAGGTTTCGAACCACATCAATCCCCACCACGAAACATGATTATTAATTCATCAAAACAGACGCCAAAGGCGAGAGGGGTAGCACCACTACGCATAAGGACATCTACACCTCCGGAATGGCATTTTTATGGGTCCTTGATGTTTGAGGGCACCTCGACGGGCAACTTGGTGCGTGCCGCTGACTGAGTGGCTGGTTTGCGGTGCTGCGCTTTAGCTGACGTAGTGGGAGCTACGGTGATCCGAATCGCACATGGTTTGGTATGTTGGAGAGCCCATGGCTAGCCCTACAAATGTTTTGCAGGATGTTTATGTTAAAAAACTAGTGAAAAATTGTGTTGTTCCCTTCACAAAAGTGACTGTCTCACACTTTTCTTCCACTCCCAGAAACATAGCGTGAGGCGACCAGAAAGCTCACGCTGAGACTCAGAACCCGTACAAAAATGAGGCGTGAGTACAGAAGACCAGTTAGGCCTTGTTGGAAGTGCACCCAAGTTTCTCTCAGTACTTGTCCACCACACCTCCCTTTGTAAACTTGGTCTTCAATACCCACTTTGAGAAAATGACCTTGACATCTTTTGTCTTCTCAACCAGCTCCCACAGGTCATTGTCCCTGATGAACGCCAACTCCAACTTTATGGTGGCATCAAAATTTGCCCTCTCGGGCCACACAAGAGACAATTGCATGATCGTTGAATTTTTTTATGAATCCAGCATGCATCGCACTGTGTTGATCCATGAGCAGTGCCTGTGTGGAAGCGCTTCCCCGCTATCTACTACCTTCTGCTGCGACACAAAAGTTTTCGTGGTGCTTCCATTCTTTTCCACTCTGCTTTCTTAGAAAAGGTACCACTCAGTTAGCTCCTTGAGGGTCCCTTGCACTCCAAGAAAGTCTCCATTGGATTTGCCCCCGAAGCCCAATATGTACTCCAAAGCGAGTATGCACAATAACAACCTTTGTGCCTCATCCACCAGATCCTTCCCATTGATCTCCAGCCCAGCTCCATCATCATTGGATTCCTCCGTGCTGGGTGCTGCCTCTGCCACACTTTTGCGCTCCAACTTCATGTCATTAACCTTGGTGTTGGCCGGCTCTTGCTTGCATTCAAGGAGCTAGAAAAACTCCCCATCTTTGGGATGTTTTGCAACTCCCATGTTGATTTTGCTGCTACTGAAGCTTTGTTGCTTGTGAAACTTGACGTCACAGTAGCGGATGATATCTTGCATGAGGGATCGCAGAGCCAATGCATGTTATGCGTCCTCTCATAGCCAAGGAAAAAACATGGATTCTCCCATGGATCCACCTTGCTGTTGCGCCACTGCACGAGTATGAGATATGGAGGGGGGAGTGTGACTGGCAAGAGTTCTGCTTCCTGGCAATGGAGATCCTGGGGGCGTTATTGCACAGCCTGGGAATTTTTCTCAAGGCCTGTATGGAGAAAACATAACAGAAGATGCAGAAAGTGGGTGGTACCCCCGGGGTGGCGGTGCCCGTGAGGGCCCAGCGATTGGGAGTGGCGCTCCAGGGTGCCCAGGTTCAGCAAATCCGCCGGTGTACCACTGAGTGGGCACGTGACATGGCTTTGGTGGGGGGAGTTGCTTGGGTCAGGAGGGCCCTTAGAGATTGCGGTGATGACCTAGAGCTGGTGGGCATTGGCTATGTGGACCAAGAGTAGAGCGCCAGACTAGGAGGATAGGTGTGGATAAGGGCCTGTGGGCTGAGTGTAGCAGTTTGGGCTCATGAACCTGGATGGTTCTGAGCATGTGTGGTGTTTGCATATCATTGTGGGAGGTTTCATGGACCAGAAATCTGACTGTGATAAAAGGGCTTCGTGCCAGAACTAGGGCCATGTACAATTCCCATTTCATTTAATGAGAAACATGTTGTTTTTGTTGTTGTTGTTGTTGTTGTTATTGTTTTTGTTGCTGTTGTTGTTGTTGTTGTTGTTGTTTTTTTGTTGTTGTTGTTGTTGTTGTTTTGTTGTTGTTGTTGTTGTTGTTGTTGTTGTTGGTCTTGTTGTTGTTGTTGTTGT
>SZWC01003436.1:155226-166323 GCA_023375785.1 Penium margaritaceum
CCCCCCCCCCCCAACCTCTAAGTGTATGTGGTTGCTGTATTGGGTAGTGTATCCGGAGAGTGGCCGTTGTAATACACAAGTGTAAAAACACACTTGTGTAAATCATTCAACGGTTGCGTGATACACTTCTCGATACACTCTCCCAATACACTGGCGGTATTCTGGGGGAGGGGGGGGGGGACTTCTCATTGGGCGTGGTTGCATGTTTCGCTAAGTTGGAAATAACACATAAAACTTCTGTGCTAGCCCTTGCTTTTCTTAGTTTCCCACAATCATCAATTCAGTCGGATGGACAACAGAGATTGAGGTCACATGTTTTATAGCAAATACACATGTGTATTTGTACGGCTGTCTACCCGATACACTTATCAATACACTCCCCCTCGTGAAGGGGGGGGGGGTGTTTGTCGCCCCCCCCCCCCCAGATTCACTTACCGATACACTCCACCTCAAGGGGGGGGGGGGTGCTTGTCGCCCCCCCTCCCCCTGAATTCAAAGTGTATTGGGGGGGGGGGGTTGTATTGGGCAGTGTATCTGGAGGAGGGCCAAATGAATACACAAGTGTATGAATAGACTTGTGTACAAATATGAGCAGATGACGATACAGTCCCCGATACAATCCCCTAATACACTCACACTGTTTTAGGAGGGGGGGTTGGGGAACCCTGCTTGGGGTGCTGCTTTACATTTGCATAGTGCCTGTAGTGCATAATTGATGAGTGATGTCATTCGTTCACCCATTCTCCAAGAGACGTCGGTTCACAACAGTTGATTTCCTTGATTGATAATTCTATGCTTTTCAGAAGATACAGATGTGTACTTGTGGTAATGTCGTCCAGATACACTTACCGATACACTCACCACATATACTTTTCAATTTTGGGGGATGCTGGTGCCCCCCCCCCCCCCCCCCCCTCCCACATTAAAAAATGTATTGCGGCGATGTATTGGGTAGTGTATCTGGAGGGGGCCAAATCTAACACAGAAGTGTATAAATGTACTAGTGTACAATTTTGTGCTGGTTCATGATACACTCCCCGATACATTCCCTTAATACACTCACGATTATTTTGAGGGGGGGGGGGGAGGGGAGGGCGGGCCAGATTAGAGAATACATTAGTGCACATTTTTTCGGATCTCCATGATTCACTACCTGATAGATTCACCAGACACACTTGGGAGAGGATGGTGGGGGCATTTGACTACAAGTGAACAATGTAAGTGGCACTTGCAAAAAAATGCGAAGTAGCCACATAACGTTTTGTGTTAGTAATAACAGCCATTGTCACTTCAGATCGTTTCTAGACAATACCGTGTTCAACAGATATGCCCCAAAAGGAGTTTTATGAACTGAACAGTGTTAGCATAAAAATTGAGTATCTTTTTGACATAACATAGAATTAACAGAGAATTACTTATTAAAGTTCAAGTAAAAAGTTTCTAAACTCCCCTCAACATAAAATTACATGTTGGAGAGATGCTCCTCACCATGGCAGGAGTGACTCCAGAAAGGAACACCAAAAGAAAGACAAGTCCAAGTGGCTTAGTGGTTAATGTTGTCCACCTCTAGAGGCAGGGGCCCAGGTTCATGTCCTACAAGATCAATTTGTGCCCTGCCTCAAGGGAGGTGAAAAATAGATGCCAGGAAGCTAGCTCAACCTCTAGAGTCCCTCTTTAAGTTTCTAGCAGGCCAGGTGAGGGTCCAGGAAGGTGGCGCACCTTCTAGAAGGGATGACTTGTCCTACAAGACATTTAGATATGTCTTGGTCTTCTCAATACCTTCCCTCCTACTAGAAGCAAGCTGAGGAATCTAGGAAGGGACACAAGCTTCTACAGGAAGGAAGGGATGCATTCCTAGGTGGGAAAAAGGCCAACCTACCAATGGACACTCTAGAAGCCATAGAATCTGCTAGGAAGATTCAAACATGGCATGCTTTGGTGTTCTGGAAAACTTAGATCAGTGGCTATTGAATGACACTACTTGTGAGCCTTGATCAAAAGAGTTTGTTCCCAGTCAATTGAGGCCAAAACTATTGCTACACTCTCTGACCAGTTTTCTGCCATCCTTGGAGGGAGTTGCCTCCACAGTTTCAATGTCTCCAAAAACAGTTGGTGGTGTGAACCAGCCACTGCTAGGGACCCTCCAGGGTGCACACTCATCCTCATCCAAAATGGACAGTTTCATGGGTGAGCTTGGCTTCAAGTGCTGCAAGGCGGATCATAGTGTGTACGTGCGTAAGCAGTTGAGGCTCCACCAAATTATCGTCCTCCATGTGGATGACCTCATCCTTGTGTCTTCGGATGAGGGGGAGCTTCAAGGCCTGAGGGAATAGCTTTGCGGCCGGTTCAAGATGACAGACATGGGCGAGCTTGACTACTACCTAGGCATCGCCATTAAGAGGGATCGCAAAGCACGCACGTTGGAGATGGGGCAAGAAAGATATGTGAAGGAGGTGCTTCACCGCTACAACATGGAGGAGTGCAACCCCATTGGCACGCCTATGCAAACGACATGTGAGCTGAGCTCGCGCATGGGCCCGAGCACGGAGGACGAGAAGTGTAAGATGGCTAGAGTACGGTACGAGTCCGCAGTTGGCAGCATAATGTATGCCATGGTGGCAATGCGGCCTGATCTTGCCTTTGCCGACGGACAAGTGAGCCGCTATGTTGCTGATCCGAGGCCGCTACATTGGCAACGGGTCAAGAGAATCCTCCGCTACTTGAAGGCAATGACACAATCACAACTTGTATTTGGAGGGGGAGCTCGGATTGACTCCCTTGAACCAGTTGGCTACTCTGACGCTGATAAGGTAGGTGATGTTGATGACCGCAAGTCAACATTAGGCTATGTTTTTGTGCTTGGTGGTGCAGTGGTGTCTTGGGCAAGCTGGAAGGAGGACTGTGTGGCTCTATCCAGCACTGAGGCAGAGAACATTGCGCTTGCGGAAGTCACAAAGGAGGCGCTATGGCTGCGGCGATTGCTCAAGGAGATTAGGGTGCCGTAGAAGAAGACGACTGCGCTCAATGTTGACAACATGAGTGCCATCAGCCTGACAAAAAACCCTATGCTACACCGGAGGACCAAGCACATAGAGATCCGGCATCACTTTGCACGAGACCTTGTTGCAAAGGGTGACGTGGTGCTTGTGCATTGCGGCACGAAGCACATCCTTGCTGATGCCATGACAAAGGCGCAACCCAAGGACAGGCATGATGCTACTTGCATGGAGCTTGGGCTTTCCCAAGTGTCTTGAGTTGCAGGTTGAGCATGAACAACTGCCATGGGTGACGCGCAAGGGGGAGATTGTTGGAGAGATGCTCCTCACCATGGCAGGAGTGACTCCAAAGAGGAACAAAAAAAGGAAAAGACAAGCCCAAGTGGCTTAGTGGTTAATGGTGTCCACCTCTAGAGGCAAGGGCCTGGGTTCATGTCCCACAAGATCAATTTCTGCCCTGCCTCAAGGGAGGTGAAAAATAGATGCCAAGATGCTAGCTCAACTCTGGAATCCCTCTTTAAGTTTGAGAAGGTTAGGTGAGGGTCCAGGAAGGTGGCACACCTTCTAGAAGGCGTGACTTTCCCTACAAGGCATCTAGAGGTGTCTTGGTCTTCTGGATACCTTCCCTCCTACTAGAAGCAAGCTAAGGAATCTAGGAAGGGACAGAAGCTTATAGAGGAGGGAAGGGATGCCTTCCTAGGTGGGAAAAAGGCCAACCTATCAATGGACACTCTAGAAGCCATAGAATCTGCTAGGAAGATTCAAATATGGCATGCTTTGGTGTTATGGAAAGCTTAGATCAGTGGCTATCAAATGACACTACTTGTGAGCCTTGATCAAAAGAGTTTATTCCCAGTCAATGGAGGCCAAAATTATTGCCACACTCTCTGACCAGTTTTGTGCCATCCTTGGAACGAGTTGCCTACACAGTTTCAATATCTCCAAAAACAGTTGGTGGCGTGAACCAGCCACTGCTAGAGACCCTCCAGGGTGCACACTCACCCTGAGGCCAACATAAAAAGTGAGTATCTTTTTGACATAGCATAGAATAAACAGAGAATTACTTGTTAAAGTTCAAGTAAAAAGTCTTTAAATCCCCCTCAACATAAAGATACATGTTTTCACAAAGAAACTGGTGATGAAACAACCATACACGTAAGTAAAGCTCTAGGAATTGAAGATATTGGATTAGTATACACAGTTAAGTTTACAAAAGTGGGTTGATTAACCATAACTCATCAAGGGAGGTCAGAAGGGACTGCGAGCCCCAGATCGGTGAGATCAACGGTGAGGATGGAGGACTGCAGTGGAACAAACCCTAGGTAATGGCGGTCACCAACACCAATTCTGGTGTCATTGCCGCCAGTTCGAGCGCTACTGGTGCCGGTACCACAGGCAACAGCGTGAGCATCAGTACCACAGACAATGGCACAAAAATAGGAACTGCAAGTGCAGGTTCCAGCGTTGTGAGTGCCACTGCTACCGCCGCCAACAACATGTCTGCAAGTACCATCACACCCGCTGCTGCTGCCAATGGAAGTGCAGCCGCTACCACTAGGTACACCGCCGCCATGGGCACTAGTATAGCCACAGCTGCCGCAAGCACAATTGCCATCAACACTAGCGTTGCTGCCACCACCACCAGCAGTAGTGCCGCTGCCGCCGTTGCCAGCACTCGGGTCACCTCTGCAAGCAGTTGCATAGCTGCGAGCACCGGTAGCATTACCGCTGCTGCAAGTGCAGGTGCAGATGTTGGCACTACCACCCCCACCTGTTCTATAGCGAGCCCAGCCAAACCAGCATCCGGCTCTAACTTGTGCTACCACTCTGGCTGCAGCCGCCAGCCCCATCTATGTTGCACCAATGACTTCCGCTCTGGCAGGGAACCAGGCTGCCACCCCCCCTCCCCATCCCTGCCGGTACTGCAGGTCTCGGCCATGTCGTCGCCCTTGCCACAGTTGTCACTACAGTCTCAGCCACAGTCAGAGAAGCCAATGCACCTACAGTCAGAGCAGCAGTCAGAGCCTCTACCACAACTGCAACTACCGTTATTACAGCCGTAGCAGCAGCCAGCGCAGGTGACCACCTGCCTTCCCACCTGCCGCCACCACACCACCAGTCAGCCACACCACCATGGTCAATGGAGGGGGGGGGGGGGGGGAGGCATTACGCATGGATACCGCCATGGTCGATGTGTAGGACCTCTTACCCATGGGAGGGCACCACCTCAGCCAACAGCCACAACCCCAAGTCATGGACCAGGTGGTATTGAGAGGGGTAGGGGTGGGGGAGCAAGGTGTGAGAAGGGGGGTGCCGTAGGGGAGGGATGGAGAGGGGATGCGGCAATGGGGAATGATGAAGGAATGTGAGATCATGGATGTACCAAGGTGACTTACGGAATATGGCGGCAGTTCGTCACAATGCGACATGTTGCTGACGCAGTGGCATAAACCATGGGGGAGGCAGAGTGTGCAAGTAGAAACCTTGCCATGTGGTTCACCGCCGTGAGTATTGCTTGACCTGAGGAGAGGTGGGAGGACGCAATCCTCCAAGCCGAGGGAGAGGCGCTTGGGGGGGATTGGCACACGGTATGCCGTCAGAAAACCAGTACATCCACGCAGGACAATCATTTGAGACGTGCTTTATGTAGAGGCATGGGAGTACACACTGGTGGTGCTTGAGGGCACAGATGCCATTGCTTGGATCAGAGATGCCTGCACTTGCTTCCAGGACGATATGGTGGCAGAGGACATTGAGCACGTCGTCTCTGCCATGGTGCAAGCAGCTAGGGCGATGTGCCTCGGGACCCGTATTGTGGGCAGAACAACAAGAGGTACAGGGATGGTCATTGGATGGTCGCGGACGATGGTCGTGGCTTGTCTCCTCCCCAAGAACCTCTGCCATGTTTTTGCTTGCCAGGGGTGCGGACTGTCACCAGCCTATATGTATAAGGACTTCCTGGACCTATCCCAGAGGTTGGTCCTGGCAGTATACAGAGCTTGGGCAGATGCATGCGTAGCTAGGGCCGCAGCGGAGTGGATAATCCTTTTTTCATGAACAAGAGAGGTCACCCGGGTGGCAGTAGGTACGGGGATGCGAGGGGACACAGCTGGGTTGGAGGCCACCACTGTTGCTCAGCAGGCCGTCGTCACAACAAGACACATGGCAGTGGTAGCGGGAGAAATGGCAGGAGCCACAAAGGAGTTGGGTTGGGGAGGGGAGGGCCCCTACCTCACCCAAAAGGAGGCCTCTTTTTTTGCTGCCTTGGCGAAGCTGGCATGGGAGGTGCACCGTTATGCGGTCACTAAGGCCGGCCTCATTGGATCTTTCTCAACTTGTTTTATGTGCTACAACGACGCAAATTGGGGAGGCAATATCAATGATAGAAAATCAACCTCCTGCTTTGTGTGTATGCTGAATGGAGGTGCTGTCAGTTTGGCCAGTCACAACCACGATTGTGTCTCTCTGTCAATAGCTGAAGCTGAGTACATTGCCTTGGCTGAGGTGAGTAAAGAGATGCAGTGGCTATACAACTTGATATCTAAGATGAAGACACCATAAGGAACATCAACGGTCATCAAGACTGAAAACATGAGCGCAATTGACATGTCCAAGAACCCAGTCCTTTCCAGGCGCACAAATCGTACTAAAATCTACTACCAGTATACTCGAGACTTGGTCTACTAGCAGAATGTGGAGCTCAAGTATGTCAGTACCAAGCTGAATCGGGCAAATATGCTTACGAAGCCATTAGACAAGGATCTCCTCTAGGTAGGCAGGCAAGGTGTTGGCATGGTTAACACATATGATGAAGAATGATGATGGCAACTGATGCAAGGTGCAAGGGAGAGATTTCTTGAATATGTTTTTCCCTTGTTCACTGCTATAGGACGGATAAGAAATCATCTGCCCCTTATGGAGGTATGACCCCTGGATTCATTCTAGGGTGACTCAACTATGCTCTGTCTCATGTGAGATATGACTTGTGAGTACACCATGTGGGTAGGTGGTTAACTTGGCCATTTTGTTGATTTGGCCAAGTGAGAGGTTATGAGTTTGATCCTGGCCCCATGCACATCTTGGTTGTTATGGAAGGTTCCAAGAAAGAAAGTCCATAGCTTCTCGGAAGCTACATGGTTGGTTTGTCACCTTGCACTAGGATAATTATGTGTCAAGCACACAACGCAAGTCAACTGGTGATGTGGCTGGGTCAGGCCACTTCTCAGGAATGTGCTTTTGAGTCCTAGGACTGGACAGAGAGTTATAAAAGGACTTGTCTTTCACACTGACCGATTAGCCCATGCTTGATGTTCTCTTGCATGTTGACTACTTGAGCCCTTATTGTGATATAATGCTAAGGCGATAGGACTCTTGAAGGTGAAGTGTATGCCTGACTAAGTTTGGGATGCATGACATATACCTGCAAAGGAAGAAGGTGTAAAAACCTTTGTGTGCCTTTTGGTTTTGAAGCTTCTTTGCCAGAGGTGGTTAGCTCAATAGCTAACAGACATGGCATGGCAGGTTGATGAGGCCTGTGCAGGGTTGTGGAGATGGTCGAGCAGGAATAGCTTAGGCTGTTAGTAGCAACATTAGCGGTGGCAAGGCAGAGGGAGGGAAGAGAGGACAAGAGGGGGGTCTTTTGTGACTAGAGGAGAGATTGCGCTCCCCGGAGGAAATGATACTAGTCCAAGAGGGAGAGATATATAGCCATGGAGGGGGTGGACACACAGACCGGAGGGAGGGGGGGGGACACGAAGCGAGGTAGGGGTTGAAGGGGAGGCGTAGCCGGTGGGAGATTTGGGGATCCCCGGAAGGATACCCAGGAACTGGAAACGAGAAGAGAGAGGACACTTGGAGGAGGCGAGAACGTTGGAGGGGCCCCACCCCAGTAGCAACAGTAGGGGTAGTGGCATCAGAGGTAGCGGTAGTGCTGGGGGCAGTAGGAGCAATGGCGGTAGCAACAGTGATAGCAAGAATAGCAAAGAAAAAAACGGTGACAGTGGCACCAATGACAGTGACTGCCACAAGAGGAGGGGGTGCATGGGCGACAACAATGGTGACAGTGGTAGAAACACTGGTATCAACAGCAGTGGTGGTACTAATAGTGATGGCAGCAGTAAAAGTGGCATTTCTGATGTGGCACACAGCCTTGATCCTCAGGGGTCACCAAGGGAAGAGGGGAGGGGAAGTAGCAGACGACATCGGTGACCCCCAAAGAGAGTCCACGATAGACGGCAATGGATAGCTACAGAGAGACCCTTGGGCATGGAACGCATTACGGATGAGCAGTTGCCGCTGGGAGGGGAATGGGAGGGAGCCAAGAACACGAGGAGGAATGAGAGATTTAAGGGAGGGACTGGCCAGAAACCATAATGTGCAGATGACGCGAGGGATCCAAACTTGTCTCCCCCACAAGGGGGAGCCGATGGGGTTGTTGCCGGAGTCGCGGGAAAGACGGGTACGGCGGAAAAGGGAGGGAAGGCGCTGGGGGCGGGGTAGGGAAGGGCCCTCAAGGGGAGGAGGAAAAGGCCAAGGCAGAGGAAGAGGGGGGGGTGCTGCAGGAGTGGCATAGAGGGGGGCGAGAGTTGGAACACAGGAGACAACCTCTTCTGGGCTCTAGCCACGCGCATCCCACTATGGCCTTTTGATGATATAGCAGGAGGAAGGAGGTTTAGCAGGAAGCTAGAACAGCATCAGTGGAGCCAGAGATGGAACCCAGGGGACGGAGAGAGGTGCTGGGGGCCGGACAGGATGGAGGAGGTGGTGTGGTATGGGTACATACACAGAGATGGAGGGAACCAGTGGCACCCATTGACCCGGAGGTGAATGGACAGCTGGAGGAGGGAGACAGAGTGGGGGGGAGAGATGCGGTGGATGATGGGAAAAAGATACCTATGAGAGAAAGAGGTGTTGAATATTTTTGCCCCTTGTTCAATGTTGTAGGACGGATCAGGAATGCTTTGCCCCTTGTGGAGGTATGACCCTTGGATCCGTTGTGGTGTGACTCAACTATGCTCTGTCTCATGTGACATATGACCTGTGAACACACCATGTGGGTGAGTGGTTACCTTGGCCATTTTGTTCATTTGGCCAAGGGAGAGGTCATGAGTTCGATCCTGGCCCCATGCACATCTTGTTTGTTATGGAAGCTTCCAAGAAAGATAGTCCATAGCTTCTTGGAAGCTACATGGTTGGTCTGTCTCCTTGACACTAGGATGCTGATGTGTCAAGCCCATAGCGCAAGTCTATTGGTGATGTGGCTAGGTCAAGCCACTCCCTAGGAATGTGCTATTGAGTTCTATAACTGGACAGACAGCTATAAAAGGACTTGTCTTGCATGCTGATGAATTAACCCTTGCTTGATGCTCTCTTCCATATTGATGCCTTGAGGTCTTCTAAGGCATTAGTACTCCTCAAGGTGAAGTGTATGCCTGATTGAGTTTGGGGTGCATGACACATGTCAACAAAGGAAGAAGGTGTAAAAACCTTTGTGAGTTTTTTTGGTTTCACGACTTTTCTGCCAGAGGCGGTTAGCTGAGTAGCTTAAAAAGGGTTATGGGCCCACTCCTCTGGTTAGAGAAACTTCACGCACGCAACCACTAAAGTCACAAGTAGTGAGAGCATCTTTTCTCTCACCCAGCCTCTCTGTTTGCAGGTCAATCATCAGCCGGAGGGGAATGCAACACATCTGCACCTTTCCGCCTTGGGAGCTTACATCAGCCTACATCAGTCTACATTAGCCTACATGTGCTCGCATCGGCCAACGTGAACAGGGTAAGAATTTGCCTCTTCTCACCAACAGCCACCAACGGCCCCAAAAATAGGTGCATCGGCATCAACAATAGGGACAGCCGTTGTAGCGGTTGTTGTTGTAGGGATGGCATTCATGGTTAATCACCCAAAAAAAAACCCTCGTCATAGGGTGTACATGCTAAACGCATACCTTTGGAAGTTTCATGGTACCTTCATGGAAAGTGCAACACAACGTAACTTATGACGTCTGTTCATGGACATGCAAGTGTATTTGAATTCTTGAAGAAAGTAAACTTCGTAGAAGGTTTGCCAAAAAAGGTAAAACATACAATAAAATCCATGGTTAAGTGCTTTATAGCCTCACTTACAGTTCGTTGTAAACGACATACATTTGTACTTATACATGAAAGGTGTCAGAACTGCAAGGCGTGACAGTGCCTATTCCTGTACCCAAAACGTAAACGTTTCAGAATCCCCCTGGAGTCACAATCAAGGGGTTTGGATTTCATTTGTTTGCTCTTCTGGCCTCATGCTGGGCCCCGCGGTAGTGAGGCCCAGCAGGTTCCCATCTATCGTGGGGGGGTTTCGGACCCTACATTCTAACCATTTGCAAAAGTCCATAAGTGTATAATCTTGTACGTTGCACGATACACGCCCCGTTTTTAGCTGAAATACACTACGGCGGTGGGGGGAGGGGGGAACGACGCGGTGACCAACCCGACGTTGTCTTGTTTCACTATCGGAAAACTCTCTCGCAACAATCTACTTTCAAGAATCAGCGGTGAGCATGCAAAAAAAATTCATCATACTTGTTTACAAAACCCCTCTTGTTCAATCGTGATTGTCAATAAGCCTACATCAACGGTTTGCAAGTTTCGGCAAGAGATTATCCCCCAGTACATTAGTGTTTGTTTTTTTTCTTCAACCACATAATTTGGATACACTGACCAGATACACTTCACAGATACACTCTAACCTTTGGGGGGGGGGGCAGCCAGAGATCAAGCCCCCTCCCCCCCCCAATCATCAAAGTGTATTGGGTGAATGTACATGGTGTGTGTATCAAAAGACAAGTGATAGACATGTGAGAAGATACAATAATGTACAATACATTCGTGAACAAAACACATGGTCACCACAATACACGCCCTGATACACAGTCCTAATACAATTGGTCATCATGGGGGGGGGGGAGGGAGGGGGGTGAGAATCCAGGCTGCGTGTTGACCGTTTTGTCGTGTTTGTTGATGCGATCGAATGCAAACAAATTAGTGGAATTTTTTTCCCCATTATCACAAAAAATTGATACACTGTCCAGATACACTAAGCTAATACACTCAACCCATCT